>WAAB01014913.1:0-28306 GCA_013389865.1 Piaya cayana | reverse complement strand
AAAATGTCTATGTTTGAACACACATCTGTTCACACTAAGTTGTGTGATTGGGTTGAGCCTTCTCTTACTGTGACAGGTTAGAACATGGTTCAATAACCATCTCTTTGTCTCTTCCCTCCCACTCTTTTTTCCCTAGCTATAGGGTTAGTCTCATTTTTTATTTTTTTCTTTTATGTCAGGTCTTGTATAATCCTGTGATTAAAAGCAGATATAATTATTTAGCTATAAACATATCTAAACTACTTTTCCCTTATATATTTCTGTCATATAGTAAGTAATAATGTGACCTTATCATTGAACTCCATCAAGTCACATTTCTACTTAAACAGAACTTTTATCTGAAAACCTAATTCACAACAAACTCATACATCATTACACTAGTTTCGGATTTTAAGGGTAGTAACTAACCTTTTATGTGTCTAATTAATCAGATTAGGTTAAATCTCCTGTAATTTTCTGCTTTTTGTATGGGTATTTCAGTGACTTTTTACCACTGTATTCCTAGTCAACGTGACATGGATGCATTTATCTATTTCTAGAAAATGAAAGATATTCAAAGAAACTATAGACTATGCATGGTCATACCTCACATTTAAAAAGTGGAATTTGTTTATGCCATTCATCTTAAATCACTGTCTTTCTGTGACACAAGTTAGAAGCAAGTTGTGCTAGAGAGCTCATCTTACACACATGCCTCAGGTGCATAAACTTAGTCTGCAGGCACCAAATGATTTTCTGTGAAACTGTTCTGCAGACACAAGTCTGTCAAAGCCTTTTATATTCTGATGTAGCATGCAAGAAAAGCTGCTTCTGAGAGGATGGAAAAGAAACTGAGAAGAATATATCTTGTCTTTGGTTATTAAAAACTCCTTCCCTTCATCTCTGGCACAAAATCATATGAATGAAAGATGGTTTTGAAAGGTGGGCAAATGTGTTTTGAATGTTAGAGGCTTACTGCCTGTGGTAAAAGCAATGACCTCTATAAAGAATCTTGTGTATAGAAACCAGACTTGTTTTTTTCCCTTATATCTCTTTTCTGTGTATTCTTTTGTATAAAGATGGAAGCGTAGAACTACAACCTAGCAACTTTTGGTCTTTGCTGGCTATTTCCAGATATTCTTTTTAAATAAAACAAAATAATAGGAGAATTTAAAAGCATGAAGATGATGAGTTATTTTTATTATCAACAGAACAATAAATGTACTTGCTATTTATTTATATGGTAAAGTTTGTTTTAATTATAAGTGCAACAAATATAATTTTGAAGAACAAAAAGAATTGTGGTTGCTGTACTTGAGGTTTCTTTATGGTATTAAAATACATATTTCCTGACAATATTATAAGTCAACATTGCAAAAACCCCCACATGTGGAAGTATGGATATCTTTATAACTGCAATTATTTTGTTCTGTATTCTCTTCCTTTCATACCTTTCCCTGTGAATTATAAATAGTGAAATATTGTGTTGCTGTCAAAGGGAAATAACTACTCTAATGTTGGAGAGAACACATCTGCAAGGGCAGTCAAGAACATTCAGAAAAAGTATTTTTCTTCCTGCTTTGTAGAAGACCCTATATACCAATGCTTTCTCACCTGCCTCACTGAATGAACTACAAGTACAAAGATAGCACCGTTTAGAAACAGAAAGACAAGTTGGGACTACAAATAAGTACATATTTAGTAATTATTACCTAAGAAAAGACAAATTTGTGTTCTTAGATGATGTTTATCAAGAGAAAGAAGTGTTGACTTATTGTTTTTATTTCATTAATATCTATCATTATCAGCTGTTCTTGCAATAGACTAAAGAATTGTCCCATTAGGGCAGACAGAAGGCACAAATGTTTATGTCCTCAAAGACAAAACTACACATTCCTCTAGAAAAATGAAAATACAAGCTTTTCGTTCAAAACCAAAATATTTTATTTTACTCATTATTTTTAAAAACTGCCTAACCATCTCTTATGAATTTAAATATGAATTTAAATAAAAATGAAGATAATGCAAGTATGTTAATAGACAAGATATGTACTCATTATTGAAAAATTCTGCTTAATCTTCTCTAGCATATAACCTTATTCATACACATTCCTGACAACAGCAGCATTCAGCAGCTGAAATTTCCATGATTTTTTTTATTGTATATCCTAAAGGAATACTTAGGCAGAGATCAGCATTGGCTATTATGGAAAGTGAACAATCTGGTACATTCAGTTTAATATTGTTAGCAACTCAGTTGGAGACTGACTGTCAGATTTACAACATAGTACCTGACTAACTTTGATAGTAGCACAACCTCTTTCAAAACTCTTGAGGAGACTGTCATAGATGTCAAATGTGTTATATTTTGCTGAGAAAGGAGGAGAAAATTCTGTTACCGATCAATTGTCCTAAAGTTAGTTCCAGGAAGGAACAGGGTTTACTTTTATCCTTTGTTTAATAACTTTCTTCCCTGTCTAGATTTTTAAAATCTGCATCTGTAAACAATATGCCATAATAGAATTGAATTTATACCTTGGAAGCAGAAAACCCTGCATGTGTACTTGGTTTAGATCACAGTGTGAGTGTTCAGCACTCGTACCATTCAGGTAATAATGCTTTTATTAGCTGAAAGTGAAGTATTTTTTTTTCTAATTTCCAAGTAATAAAATTATGTGTGACGTGGTTAACCACTCTAGAAGTTATAAATATTTCTTCCTTTTGGGTTATACCTGGTGAACACTTCTACCAAAGGATAGCTGTTCTAAAGTATGTTACAAATATGTTGTATATTGGTGTATTTCTAGGACTCTTCCATCTTTTCCTTATCAGTTACTTTTTTTTTTTTCAGGTTCACTGTACCTTTGAGTCTCTTGGCTACATTTTGATTTAATTCATCTCCTAACAGTTCACAAGCCTGTGTTTCCTTTCATGCAAACTAGAAACAAAGGGAACAGAGTTAGCTTTAGGTAGCTATTATGTGCCGAGGTCTTTAGATGTAAACTTGTCAGGCAGCAAGGGTATGAACCCAGTTTCAGAAACTCTGAACTTCACCGAGGTTCACCTGTGGTCCTCATTACCCTTACTGACCTTTCAGGAACGTATTCCTCAAGTAACAGACCTTTAACCTTTCTGTCTTAATGAGATCAATCCCAGAACAGGGATTGATCTCATTAATTTCAAATTCTAGTCTGTATCTCAGGCAACAGTCTCACCCAGAAAGCTTACTAAAGCAAGATACATTCTTCTCCTGGGGAACTGCAATGTACTGATTAGAGAAGATTTTTCTTTTAATCTTCAAATGTTCATGCTTTTTTCATATTAAAACAAACTAAAAGTCTAAAATCCTAGCATAGTCAAGATGCATCATCTTTTTTGGGCTGCATATTTCAAGGTCTTACATCTTTTTACATTTTATTTCTCTTCCAACCTTATACATTATTTTTAGTCTTAGTAATATATGGACTGGACAGACCCTGCAAACATTAGTTAGAAAGATGTTAACTCAGGTATTCTTCCTCCACATCCCAACTTATTGGACAGGTATGTGTTATATAGAAGTATGCTATATGGATTCATTGTTACTATATTCCCTGCTTAATATGACTGTCTTTTTATAATCTAAACATTTTTATGTGCATTATAAAGATTACAAAGCAATGGCAGAATATACATCATCCAAGGCCAGGTGTAGCTCACAGATTATTATGACTGTTCCCTCTTTGCTCTCACTGTCAATTCCATGTCCTCTGAGTGTCTTACTCCAATTATAATTTCTTCTGATTTTAATATTTTTTTACTTAACTTGTAATAAACGCTTTCTGTAAGTAAAGGTGAAAGGCTGAGGGAGTAGCAAATAATTTAAGTGGACGATTAAATAGAATACAAAGTATTTGTAAGCCAAAAAGTCCTGTGGGAATTTGTCACAATAAGGATTTAGGAATGTTTCTTTTAAGAAAGGTTTTTAACAAATCAAAATCATAGTTAATACAAATAGAAAAATTAAAAGGCCTTATCAAACTCAGTTCAGTTACATAAACAACAATGAATTTAAGAATTCAAAATCTACAATACAACAAAAAACGTCAAGTTCCAAGGTTTTACCATCAGAAATGCATCAAGAATCTGCGTAGGCTACACTGACAAAAAGGTTTTTTATGTTGTTATGGTAATAAACAATTCTCATATATTTTTATTTACCATTACATCAATACAATATTCAGAGGTGAAAAAGTGAGGGGAAAGGCATTTCCTAATTATTCGAAAGTCTTCTATCATCACATTTGTAGTTTTGCCATCTAGCACAAGATGGAGTGTGGCTGTAGTTAAGAAATCTGTGTATGTGAATAAATTCCACATTCCTTACTCTTGGAAAAGTTAGTTTCTCTTCAGGTTATGTCTCCTCATGGTCTATCTAGTTTATGTGCTTTTCACAGACCCATCTTATAGCTAGACCAGAGCTAGAAAGATACCTGGTATGGGTCTACAGTTTGTCTGACCTGATTAGAATAAGAAATGGGTTGAAGCTAAGGTCAGTGCAATAATCTGAATCTGCACATCCATATTTTCCTTGCAAGGTGGCTTTGCACTTTGATTCAGTTTACTTACATATTTTTTAATGTTGTTTGGGGTTAGTTTTGTGGCTGTTGTTTCCTTACCCTGTCCTTAAAAAAAGAAAAAGTTTTCATTTAAGTTTTTTGAAAGTTTACAGTAAAAATACCTTGTTAGATGTGATAGACAGCATATAGTGACTCGTCTACTGGATGAGGGAAAGGCTGTGGATGGGGTCTTCCTGGACTTCAGCAAAGCCTTTGACACAGTTTCTCACAGCATTCTGCTACCTAAAATGTCAGTCTCCGGCCTGGACAGGCACAAACTCTCCTGGGTGGAGAACTGGTTGGCTGGCCAGGCCCAGAGAGTGGTGGTAAATGGAGTTAAATCCAGCTGGAGGCCAGTCACAAGTGGGGTCCCCCAGGGCTCAGTGCTGGGTCCAACCCTGTTCAATGTCTTCATCAATGACCTGGATGAAGGCATTGAGTGCACCCTTAGTAAGTTTGCAGATGACACTAAGCTGGGTGGAAGTGTCGATCTGCTGGAGGGTAGGAAGGCCCTGCAAAGGGATCTGGACAGACTGGACCGCTGGGCAGAGTCCAACGGCATGAGGTTTAACACAGCCAAATGCCGAGTCCTGCACCTGGGGCACAACAACCCTATGCAGAGCTACAGACTGGGTGAGGTCTGTTTGGAGAGCTGCCAGGAGGAGAGGGACCTGGGGGTGTTGGTCGACAGCCGGCTGAACATGAGCCAGCAGTGTGCCCAGGTGGCCAAGAAGGCCAATGGCATCTTGGCTTGTATCAGAAATGGTGTGACCAGCAGGTCCAGGGAGGTTGTTCTCCCTCTGTACTCGGCACTGGTGAGACCGCTCCTTGAGTACTGTGTCCAGTTCTGGGCCCCTCAGCACAAGAAGGATGTTGACGCTCTGGAGAGTGTCCAGAGAAGAGCAACAAAACTGGTGAAGGGGCTCGAGAACAGGCCTTATGAGGAGCGGCTGAGAGAGCTGGGGCTGTTTAGCCTGGAGAAGAGGAGGCTGAGGGGAGACCTCATTACTCTCTACAAATACCTGAAGGGAGGTTGTAGAGAGGAGGGAGCTGGCCTCTTCTCCCAGGTGTCAGGGGACAGGACAAGGGGGAATGGCCTCAAGCTCCGCCAGGGGAGGTTTAGGTTGGATATTAGGAAGAAGTTTTTTACGGAAAGGGTCATTAGGCACTGGAATATACTGCCCAGGGAGGTGGTTGATTCGCCTTCCCTGGAGGTGTTTAAGTTATGGGTGGACGAGGTCCTGAGGGACATGGTTTAGTGTTTTGTGGGAGTGGTTGGACTTGATGATCCAGTGGGTCTCTTCCAACCCGGTGATTCTGTGATATTTGAATATATGATGAAAAACCAAAACATTTTAAATTAGAATTACCCTAAATATAAAGAAAACATATCAATATATATAATAAAACTTACAGAAATAAAAGGGTTTCAAAGAATGTTTGGATGCAAAGGAGCAAATACAATAGCTTTAATAAGAAAGAGCCAGAAAGACTCCAAGTAATGTCATACACTCATTTGACTTGATGTCTCAGCTGATGTTAAATGGCATAATTTCAGCAAAATCCATGAGGCTGGGCTAATCTGCATCATTTCAGCTGAATGGAACTATAACATTTCACACCAGCTGGGAGACCAAGCTGCTCCAGCAATGGTTTTAGTAATTTATTGTCAGCAGATATACTTCAAGTTATGGTCATTCCAAGAGAGATATTAGTTCATTTATGAAATGACTGCTAGAACTGTTTTAATACAGACAGATGTATGGAAGTACTCTGTGGCATGCATCCTTTAGTGGAAGATTTGCATGTATAATTGAGAAGTAGAAATACTAACATACTGAAAATAACTTGAGGTAAAGAACACATAGCAAACATGGAGTAATATGAAATGACAGTGATAATATGGATGACAAAGGCAAAATGAATATCTGCCAGAAAACACTGATCATTCATTTCATAGTTCCAGGATTTCTGGGAAGAAAATGCTGTTCAGTAGATATATTCAGAAATTGATTGTAATTACTCTTGAGTAAACAGAATGTAGGAAAATGTCAGAAGATGCCATAGTGATGCATTATCTTTCAGCATGAACTTTCAGTTTTGTTTATTTATTAAAATTTCTTCATGTTATAGAAAATTCTGTTGTTTGACAGGAGCATTAGATTTAATCAATTAGGATTTGCACATGCCTGTTTAGTATTTCAGCTGTTTTGGTGCTGATTATTTTTGCTACAATACTGGGAATCCAATCTATCTCCTGACTTAGAAAGGACTTTAAATGCAGCCCTCAGCAGGAGAAGTCACTGGGCATGTTTTCATAGAAGTTACCCCTTTTATTTGGCCTTAGACCTCCTCTTGGGAATTATTCAGAGCATAATTAATTACTGAAACAAGAAGTCTTTTCAATTGCTTTCAGAACAAATACCAGTATGGTATCTGATAGTAATATGAGAATTTAGGGAAAGCAAACAATAGCAAACCACTTTACTTAAGGGGAAAAAACCCTAGAGAAGTATTTGAGCCATGTCTATGCTTACTCTGTTCTAAAATTTGTTCTAAATTTTGTTTGCATAATTTGCTTCATTTGGTTTAGACTAGATATGTGTTTGAAGTAGGTAAATATTTAAATATGATTACAAAAATAAATAATTTCTTTTTAGCATTCAGCCCTCTGTGGTCTGATTTTAGGACTCCATTATCCTTGTGTGTCCCTTCCAACTCAGGAATTTTTATGATGTTCATCCTTGTTCACATTTAAGAATGTGAACATCTTAAACAAGCATCTCTGAAAGCAATCTTGTACTTGATTATAAGTACTGATTGATACGTTTGTAAAGAGGCTCCTATATATATCTACTTTTTGTTTATAAATAAGATTGCCTATACAATAAAGGAAAAATTTTAATTGGAAAACTGATCTCCTAATTATTTCATGATAAAGTATAAAATTTGAACTTTTGCGCTGTACTCCAAGGAAAATACTAGATTAAATGCAGAGTAGTATTTTGTTAGTCCTGATTTTACATAAGAGAGCAGCTGGCTGAAATATCTTTTCTATTTCTAAATCTGGTTAGACAAAGATATAGCTCCTACAACTCTTCTTGAGACATAACACCCAAGGCTTCTTATAAATGGAACAACAGAACTCCAAGGACAGTGAAATATTTAGTGAGTGTTTATTGTGGGACTGTTGCAGACTTTGAAGAAAGGTTATATTTTTATAGCAACAAGCACCCTACAGCTAACAGTCTTGTTTCTCTTCTTTACTTTTGAAATAACAGCCAAATATTAGCAGAGAATATGTGCACAGAAGTGTCAATGAATATAACTAAGCTGCCTAATCAGACATGGATTTTTGAAAGCCCTGTCAGGAGGCAGAATGGGGCCTTCACTGCAGCAGTTGCTCAGACAAATGTGGTCCTTAGTAAGAAGGACTGCAAGCTTCATACATCATCTTTGGAAATGCTTTGGGAAAAGGACATGTGAGAAGTTCTGGAACTTTACTATAGCATCTAACCATCAGACAAGAAATATGCAGTCATTCAAAATCAGATTACATAAAAGCTAATTTCTCCTCTGAAAGCCATAAAAAGAGAAAAGAATTGAGTGTTACCACTCAAGGTAAAACCTTTTGTTTCTAACTACTTCCTAATACAAAGAAGTAGCATTTTTTTTTTTTTCCTAATATAATTACTCAGACACTGAATGTATCTGCTCATGAAGACTTTAATTGGCTTCTGGAGTAGAACGTTCATGATGGAAAGTGCTAGTGGTATACACAGGTCTTCAAATTTCTGTAGCTAAGCCTGCACCCATTTGAAGATCAGAACTGCCTTTAAATATAAGTTACAAATACTCAAAATTGTGACCAAAGCTGTTTGTAAGTGATCTGTGACTATGTTCTAGAGCATTAGACATGTTTTGTTAAGTTTTATTTGGCTTTAACAAATGGCTCTTAGAGCAGATTTTGACTTACGTTTATGATAAGGGTTTTTTATATAGGAATACATGGAATAATCTTTCTGCTTCTGTAGCTAAGCTTTGGCTGTCCACAGGATAGACCAGGTGGTGTAAAGATGCTTTGGCAGGAATGATGAACCTGTCAAGCCTTTAGGATTCCATCCTCATCTTTAATCATTCTTCTGTTAATAAATATCAAAGATACAGGTCAAGGTTTTCTTCTTGTCCAGTTTTTGATCACATCAAACAAAACTCAATTAATTATGACCTGAAGAATTGTTTTAGGGTGTCAGACCTCAGGACAGAATCTTGTTGAAGTTGGACCTGCACCTCCTTCGGTTTTGTGAAACATGTCAAACTAACATTTGGCCAGAGAGGCAAGTATAAAGCAATTTTGCACAACTGATGTCAATGCAGTAGCAGAAACTGGCTGAGTGCTACACTAAATTGGTTTCCCATTTTGAGCAACATCAAAGAAAAAAAAAACTAATTCTTTCTTGGTGCTTTTTTTTCAAATAAAATATTATAATGAAAGTAGACAGAAGGAAAATTGGCTTATGATTGTGTCTTTGGAAAGGTAAATAAAAGGCTTTGCACCAAAATATCTGCCCTAAAGATGCAATGTCACTATTTGAATATCATAAAACAGCAGATTGAAATTCTAAACTGAATATGTTTGCACTGAAAAGCAATTTGGTATTTCCTCTCCCTAGGGGTGAGAAGTAATTATTTTAATATTTACCAAACCTGTGTAAATTCAGCTTTTACCATATGAGAGGGGGAAAAAAAGGAGGAGGGAAGGGGAGGAGTTTAAAGTTCCCCTGACATGTAATTATCAGAAACTGAATTAATATAACTTGACCAGAAGAGTGAAAAAGAGCCTAGAAAAGAAGGAATAAGAGGTGGCCCTAAGCTCTCACTGCAAATATTTGGGACAAGCATGTGGAACAGCACAAGTGCATCCATTGCTGGGAATTCATGACTGATCAGTCTGTACTTCCAGGGGCCTCCAGAAGCAGCTCTGTGAAACAACCAGATGGTCAGAGTGGCAGGTGAGAGCCCACTGAGACTCCAGGTCTTTATCTGCTGACCGCTCTTCAGTGAAAATTTAATGAATCTGAGATACTTTAAGAAAAATACTTAGTTCTTCAGAATTTTGCATTTTCCAATGAAATTTAATTTCTGGTAGAGAAATTTCAGCTGGCTGCAGATTGTTTTTCAGTACTTCATCAAGCTGAAAACACTATGCAATCTGAATTTAATTCAGTGTGATTTAAAGTTGCAGGGTTTGTCTCTTTGTTGTTTAATCTGCATCTTTTTTCTCACTGTCTTTGCTTCTTACCTTAATAGGCTTACACAAGCTAGAAAATACTTACATTTAGTGATAGAAAAGTAGTGAAGACTCCCTGATGTCCACTCCCCTGCAAGCACCTTTTGTTATTAGAAACTTGATTTTTACTCCTCTGCAATTCAAAGTAAAATAATTACACTATCACAAAAGGAAACACATTATTGGAAGTTTCCGTAGATATATTTTAAAATTAACCACAAGGGAACACCCCTATTTGTGTATATTGCAAGAAAATATGTAGAATTTTGAAACTCTTAGTAGTATACTGATGAGGTAGTCTTTTTTAGCCAGAATGGAATACTGACACACGGAGAAAAATAAACTTTTCTAGAAGAAAGTAATATTTCTATTTATGTGAAATCTCAGAAATAACTCCATCATGTAAGTAAACTCACTGTACGTCTGAATAAAGAGCATGCTGCATCTCAGAGATTTAAATTCAGTGAAGCTTAACAATGTGGTTCCATTTCTTAGTTGCACCATGAAGATTTCTCAGATAAAACCCCATAGTATCTGTTACAAATGTTGCTGGTGGTGCTTGGTTACATTTCCTCTGCAGCAGTCAATAAATATGAACACAAACCCAGCAGTATAGATCCAGAGTTCCTAGCTTCAGCTGCTGCTAGAGAGTGTACTTGATCTAACACACTGGACACCAGGATCAGTTGACACTTGTTCCTTTCTTCTGACTGCACTGCAAGGGCATTGACCTCTGTCAGAAAGGCAAGACAGAAACTCAAGGTTCACAACATCTTAAACCGCTGCTATAAGATTTGATGGTGTTCATCTGTCACAGCCTGAATCTTTTCACTTTAAAAACAGCTCAGCTGTCCAACAATACCAAAGGACTGAGCCTGAAACTGTCTACTCCAGTCACTGGCACAGTGGGACTAAAAAACTAATATTTTATCTTACTGAAAGACTTATAAATTTTTGAAAAAATAATAATTTGAACAGAACAATATATTAATGACTTGAACTCACTTTTATTCTTGTTTTTAAGACAGACTGCCAATGTATTACTGAAAAGTTTGTGTGCCTCTGGATCAGCAGTCTCTATCAATGAATCTCACCCCACTCTTCTTGTGATTTCTCACCAATTCTCTTTGATGACAAATGGTTTGGGTGAGCTTTTATCTAAGAATTAGGTGGTGTGGGATTGTTCCTCTGAATTTATGATTTCTTATGTTGTTGTATACTAATTGTTTTCCTGTTCAAATGGATTTTGTCACCTAGGTATAACATAAGAAAGAGTACGGGTTCATTTATATCTCCAAGAATAAAGATAATTTCCAAGTTACCATTTTTGCAGTCACAATATACTTCCAGGGATATATCCTCTTGTTCTGCACCTTAAAATAACACTGATCTAGAATATTTATGCTACACTTTTCAGAATACACTTCCCACAATATTGGTTCTTAGAGAACAATAAAAACATTTTTAGCAGGCACAACTGCAATGCCATTTATTTAAACCAGTTATTTGCTCATTCATCTTTGTGATGTATTACTCTCTGAGAAGCAACAGTTGAAACAACAGGTTTTTATTTTCTGGTAAATACAATTATGTATACATCTGTATTTTTGGGGGGTCTGCAAACTAAATTAAAGTTCAGTCTTCAAAAATTCTGTGTTGAGGAATACAATGTAACATTTAAAGATATATTCAACAGAAGAATAATTAGGATTTATCCTTCTCCCTTGTCCTTCTCCCACTAGTTATTACTTTCATACATAGTTCACAAACAGTGATTCTGACAAGAGAATTTCTGTAGGAGAATCAAGGTGGGAGTCAACCTCTTCAGCTTTATCAGATTTCCTGTATTATATATAATGCCATGGACAATTTCATAATGTCTTTTTTTATTAGAATGAAGATATAGATATATCCTCACCTAGCTAAGAAGCTCACATTCTCATTATATATTCTTCTGTCTGGATTACTTTCCCCTGTGTTCTTTTATTACTTCGGTTCCTTTTGTCTCCATTTGCACTCAGCTTATGCAAAATGTTATATAGGTAGCTGCATGCCACTGCTTCCCTTTCATGTGCTTGATTCCAAAGATTTCTGGCTTGTTTTTAACTTCTCTTTGAAGAAATTCCTGTTAACATGTTTCTCCAGTTTAAGCTTATTATACTTATAACTTTTATGTATAGGAGCTGGGTTATATAGTTTCCTGGTATACCCTACAAGTTCAAAAATATGTGCAAAATTTCTTTCAATACCAAAGGTAGTGTCTTTTAGCATACTCAAAGTCAATCATGTAAATGAATATACATGTTGCTGAATTTCAGATAACTCCATATCCTTAGTCATAGTGAGTTGTCTAGTTATACTGACAATTAAAACTTCTCACTACTGTCAGATGATCCCCCTGCTTTTTATTAAATGTGATATGCCCACATGAAGAGGTCTCAAAGACTCAGTTTCAAAGGATGAAGGAGTCTTTGAAAATATGATACTTTAAAAATGCTGTATCTACACAATAGAAATCACTCATGAAAATGTTTATTTTGCTCCTATGTTTCGTTGGGTTTTTTAGATTAGACACCTGAAGGAGACTTTGTTCTGACATATGTTCTACTACTAATAAATGTACAGATGTGAATGGTCTTTTACCGAGGTCAGTGGAAATTTTACCATCCAGTGAAAGGGGAATAAACCACATTATACACACACACACACACACACACACACACACATATATAAAATGCACACATATTTGCCCTTCAAGAATGAATCTTCAGTGATTTGAAATTCTAATGTAATGAAGGACTTAAATGAATACCTATCAATGTCTTAATAACTTCCTTTCTGCCTTAAAGACTGGAGAAATTCATTATGCTGTAAATCAGATAAGAAGTTCAAAGTATGGACTTCACCTTGAGGCTTTCACTGCAGTTGTATTATAATTGTACTTAGTCATGAACAGATGTAAGCTACATATGATGGACTTGCCCTGTTTTTGTAGGATTGCTTCTCAGGGTGGTAGGAATGAGAGACCCATTTTTTTGTTATTGAAAACTCTTCTCCACTTGTACTTTACATATAACATGAATGTTTTCATTGTTCACAATCTTAACAGGGAGGATATATGCCTCAAAACCCAAATGACCAAATAACCAAATAAATTGTGCACTGGAACAGGTTACCCAGGGAGGTAGTTGATTCACCTTCACTGGAGCTGTTTAAGGGATGGGTGGACAAGGTGTTAAGGGGCGTGGTTTAGTGTTTGTTAGGAATGGTTGGACTCAATAATCCGGTGGGTCTCTTCCAACCTGGTTGTTCTATGATTCTATGAAACATCAATAAAGTTAATGTTGCTCTAGAAGTATGTAAACAAGTTGCAAATGATGCCAAAACACATCTCTTAAAAAATTACTAACTTCAAATGTCCTGTAATCCACATTGATTTGCATTCACCATGAAGTAAAAAGACTGGGAATTTTGGCTGTAATCTGGCAGAAGAGGTGATCTGATTCTATTTTGCACATCACCTGGAAGTGGCATTTATAAAGGTAAAAATTTTTGTGGACGAATTTTGCACAACTCAGAAATATTACAGATAAAAAACAAACATGGACCTTCATTCCTCAAAAGGATTGTGGCATGTGTGTTCCAGGGCAGTCATCAGCATCTATACTGAGGTCTCTGACAGGTGGCATATCACGCTCATGTTGGGAGGTGTTCCTTCCTTTCCCCAGCCTGGAGTTCTCTTGGGTTTACTTAGCTTTCTTATGGTCAATTCTTTTCAGTGGTTTCTAACTAAAGCTAAAAAACTGCAGGGCCTCCCCCTGTGTGTGCTAGCATAATTTGTCATCAAAGCTTTTAAGATCTTTCTTGTATCTTGTAGCCATAGGACTTAAACTAACCCAGGCTGGACAACAGTCACCTGACCACTAGACAAATGCTAAAACAAATTGAAATCATCTTAGATGCAGACAAGCTCAGACAGGTTCTAAGACCCTCCACTGTCAGGTCAATGTAAAACTAGTGGTCTTTTTCTAGTAACAGCAAAGTTGTGTTTACTGGGCTACTAGCACTATTGCTTATTGTAGGAAATGTTTACTTCTATATAATTCAGTTTTCAGTTATAAAATATTAGATTGTGGGTGCATACTTAGACAAACAAAAAAATACAGACTAACAGTGTTTACTTAATCTGAACCATTGTTTTAGTGTTCATGCAAGAAAGCTTGGCTAAGAAATCCAATTTTTTTACATTGTTTCATTGTTAAAATAGGCATATTACTTATTTATACTCCTAAAAGCTGGAGAACAGTTAATGTAGACTTCATCACTGGAATATCTTTCCACGGATACAAAAACTTAATAATTTTACGTAAAGTAGAATCTCTATGAAGATTTGAGTGTTGTGGTTGAGTGAAACTTGATTTTGTATTTCAATTGAATACTTTGGTGGAGATTTACAAGCTAAATATACTTTTAAATTGTTTTAGCTTTATATTAATACAGATATTTTTGTGCTCCTTAAAGACTCTTAAAAGCTTGTACAAGTACAGTGAAAATAAGGATTCAACTACAGTATCCTTCATTATCTTTATATTTTGAATAACATGAAAAACCCCTATAAGGGGCCTTTTTTGACAGGCTGGGAGAGCTTGGTTTGTTCAGCTTGGAGAAGAGAAGGCTGTGGGGTGGCCTCATAACAGCCTTTCAGTAGCAGAAAGGGGCTACAGAAAAGCTGGAGAAGAACATTTTAGAAAGGCATGTTGTGATAGGAGGGAGAATGGCTATAAATTAGATGGGGGAATATCTAGATTAGGCATTAGGAAGAAATTCTTTACAATGAGGGTGATGAGGCACTGGCACAGGTTGCCCAGGGAAGCTGTGGCTGCCCCATACCTGGTGATGTTCAAGACCAGGTCAGATGGGACCTTGGGCAGCCTGGTCTGGTGGGGCAGTGTCCCTGCCCATGGCAGGAAAGTTGGAACTTGATGATCTTTAAGGTCTCTTCCAACTCAAACTATTCTATGATTCTATGAAGATTTTGAAATAAACTACGGTTCTGTGTAGGCATGTTCATCTACTTAAAAATGAAATTTGCCCTTTAAACATTTACCCATGTGCCACATTTGTTGGTATTAAGTTTAAGCACAACCAAGGATAGTGGCAGAATAGACAGCACCATCTCTACATAAAAGCACTTGATTTCTGTTTTAAAAAAGTTTGAAATTATCTCAGTTTCAACAAATTACATATCTTACATTGAATCCTAAAATATATAAATGTTTGGAGGTCCATTTGCTCAAAGAAAAAAATCAGTAAAACTTCCAAAATTCATAGCATTTAAATCATTTCTAGGTTTCTTATTTTGTTTAAAAAAATCTTATCTCATTATTGACTTTAAAGTGTTCAAATTTTTCTATTATTTTTTAAATTAACAGGAAAATTTTAATGCACCTAGACACATGCTCATACTTCTATGTATAAATTAAATTGAAATATTGGTAAGGAGTGGAAAAGCATTATTTCAAGTAATTTTCTTACTGTTAAAACCACTAAAATGTAGCACTGAAATAACAGAATGCATTTTGATCACCAAGACAGTGATCTGCAATTTAATGAATTGCTGAACAAAAAAAAAAGGATCTAGATCAGTTTAATCTGACTGTCCAGTGTTGATATCCAGGAAAGTAACAATATAAGGTTACTTTCAAAATGTCTTGAGGTTTGAGAAAATAAATAAATCAATAATGGAAACAGAAAGAGAGGAAAAAAGCAACCTAATATAAGAATGAAAAATAAAATTTGCACTATAAGATTAACACATGCATACACAAAGTAGCTTATATGGTACGATGTGATACAACTTGACACTAATCTCAAAAAAGGGTTTAATAAAATACTTATTTTAATTATAATTCTTTCTGACATTCTTTCTTTCAGCTTTTTACTAGGGCTTGGAGTAAACAAAATATGTTAGTTACAAGTCTGATTACAGCTGTGAGAACAGCTAGCTTGTCAAATGGAGCAGCAAATCAGACTATAGCATAAAACCGAGTTGAGCAGAATAATATAATGACTTAAGGGAAAGCAAAGCTATGAAGTAAGAATAAAACATATTATCAAGTAAGATCTGTTACATAAACCAAATGACATGGATCATATTTGAAAGAAATGTACCACTATTACTTATCAAATCCAATAGTTTTCACAAACATGTTACCTGATTTATGGGGATCATCAAACAAAGTACAAAACAGTGACATAATCATAATTCATACTCATAACTTATAAATAAGTTAAAAGATAAAGAGAAATACATAATATATAAACCTATAACATGATTAAGTGTACGTGTCAGTCCACTACTAAGGAAGTCTGAGGTGTAATTATGTATTTTCTTAAGATCAGCTTTTAAAGTGCTTTTTAAGTGACCACAACCATATTACACAGAATAGCAATATTAATGCCCGTTCCCATCCTAGACTGTGGAAACTATGCAAAACTGTCATCTACAGAAATAGTTCCAGTTACTGTGAGAAAAAGCTAATTTGATAATGTGGATGAAGAGGTTCATGTTACGTCTCTAAGTCCTCTTCCAAAGTATTGCTCCTTGAAAATCAAAATTAAGCAAAATATATTATAGTCAAGGTAGAGCTGCCATCCAGAGAAACTCAAGCAGGTTAGAAAAAAAGACCAACAGGAACCTCATGAAACAGAAAGGAAAACTGCCAAGTGCTTCATTTGAACAGACTAACCCCTTGTAATGATGCAGACTGTCTGCTTAGGCAGCAATGCTTACAAAAAGGATTTGATATTTTTGGTGGGCAGTGGGCTACATTAGTCATCTTTTTCTGTAGTGATGAAGGCAAATAGCATGTTGGGCTATATCAGCAGGAGTGCAGTCAGTAAGTTGAGGAAAGTTATTATTCCCATTTACTTGGTGCTTTCTGTACTGGGAATACTGTTTCCAGTTTGTGGTCCTCCAGGCTAGCGAAGTTGATGAATTTGAGTGAGTTCAACAGAGATGAATCATCAGCCAAGTTGGTCAAGAACTGGACTACTTGCACTATGTTGAGAGTCTGAGTATGACTTGCGCAAGGTAGCGAAGAGATGATTTTTGGTGACGCGGGGTGGAGGCATTAACTGCCACCTGCTAATATGTATGGCAGAGTTTTCAAGAAGACCAAGGTAAGCTTTGTGCTGAGGAGTAAAGCAGGAAAATGAGACAACAGACACAAGTTGAAACAGAGAAAGACCCTAGTAGACTGGATTTTTTGTGAAGGACTCCAGGAATGGTTCAAGGAACTGTTATACAAAATAAGAGAAGAACTAGAAGAAATATATTTTAAAAATAGAATAAAATATAAATCTTACCTGCTTGGAAAGGAACGGCACAGTGTTTGCAAAACAAAGACTTGCTTCACAATTGATTTGGATTCTTGAAAGAATGTTCTTATATTTCTAAGTCTATTGTGGAGTATTAATAATCTACTAAATTGAAAGAGAGAAGAAATAAGAATCAACAAATTGCTTGCACAAAGGATGGATTTTGAAGGATAATGAGAATTTTTTAGCACATTGATTTGGAGAAATTTGGAGTGTGAGATAAAAAGTTTGCTGATGATAGGAAGTTATTCTGAAAAAGTTAAATCTGAAGAATAAGATTTGATAATATGGCATATCTGAAAGATAGAGTGCTAGGCAGGCTTCAAAGTTGATACATGCAAAACTAATACAATCAGTTTTCTTTTTAAGTCCTAAGTAAGAAAAATGTTAAGTATTCAGAAAGGATGACAAGCTATAAAGAAGTTATATGTACTCAGGAAAGTAATAAAAATGCAATTGCAGGTATTTTTTTTTCTGAAAACATTATCTCCCTGATAAGAAGAGACTAAAATGGAAAATAGAATTCTGGGAATGATTAAGAAAGAAGTGAAGAATAAAGAAGATCAATATGATAGAATATTCCTGTATTTTGAATATGATACACAGTTATAATTGTATCATTATAAGATTACATTTTAAGATTCAGACTAAGGAAGCAGGATGATCAGATGTATGCAACATCATCATTACATGAAAAGAACTCTTCAGCTTAGAAAAAGACATAATTGAATTATGGCATTAAATAGACAATTAAATGAGGTTTTACTGAAAAGGTAGAAGGATGAAACTTCTCTTTAAAAGAAACTTAGCACCTAGTTAAATTATGTAGCAGCATATTTAGAATTAAAAAAGAACATTTTATTTCACACTATGCTAACTACTCTTGGAACTCTTTGCTAATATATGTTCTCAAAGTTACAGTATACATCCCATTGATGGCCTACCAATCACTTTCACAATAGGAAGTTCATATTCTGTTATTTGACAGAGGGTAGGAAGGCATACTAGAAGAAGGGTCAGATTTTAGTATGACTGCAATATGTAGTGGGTGAGTCAGCTTATTTGACAGAAATAAGTATTTTAAAAGAAAACTCTTACATTTTAATGCTATAATACTACTGATATTCCTGATATTTTTCAACCATAATTCCTCACAAATGTGTTGTTGAAACCAGAAGTTGTACTCTGTTCTAGGTCTTATTTTGCTAAAGTGTATAACTATTATATAACTTCTTTAAGTTCCTAAAAAGTCTCCCAGAGTAAAAAAGTCTTTAAAAAAAAATATTCTTTTGTCCCTATTCTATGAATGCCTTACATAGTAGTTCTAAACATTAATACTAATTTGCCACTCGAATCAGTATGCCTGGATTTATTTGGAATAGTTTTAGGCATTTTTAAAAAGTATATTTTAGGAATGAATGACCTTCCTCATGTTACCTTGCAAAAAAAAAAACCTGTTTGATCACTTATTTTTAAGCTCTTTATCCTAGAAGAATATGGACAAATTGCACAGTGCAGGCTTTATACTTCATCACCTCCTCGGAATAATGAAATAGTGTATTAGATATTCAGTCAGCATGGAAATCCAACAGCTACATCTTGGATGTGCTGACTCATCTTCTGTACTAAAGGATGGAAGCAGAAGATGATAACTTATATATTTATATCAGAACACAGTCTAATTAGTGGGGAACAGTCAACATAAATAATTTCTTTCCAGTTTAAAAAATTTACACAATTTGAAAAGAAAAGAATGAAAGATGATGCAACTGAGTTGTTTATAAAAGAATTAACCATTCCAGCAGGATTTCAAGTTAAACTTAAAAAAACAGTACTTGAAAAATATAAAGTGATTTCAAGTTTTCTATTTAATACTGTCCTGATGGGAAAACACAGGACAGAATGTAAATAAGAGGAATATGTTGCTGCACAAAAAGAAAGAACAAGTCATAGTTTTTTCTTACTATAGGTAAGAGGTTTGTTATGACTTACTTGTTTTTTTGTTCTATCTTAAGATTTCATTGTCTACACTAGTAAAATGCTTTCAATTTGTTTGTGTACAGAGCTTACCTATTCACTCTTAGGTAGTTTAATGAGTGCCTGTGTATCTAAGTATGGTTTCAATAGAGGAAACTTTACCTCAGATGATCATTAAACGATGACACTCTTAAATTGAGGGTATATTTTAAGGTTTCCTCACTTAATTTTATTTGACTTCATTTAGTTAATGTCTGTTATGACTTACTTGCTTACTGATTCCAAAAAGTGAATAAATCATACCATTATTTAGATACTGATTTTACCTTGGATTGTTTTCACAATAAAGTTTTATATGGTTATGCTAATCAACGAACCAAATTCCCATGTTACTTTGCTAATCAGGTTTAGGTCCTGGCTAAACTCATGACCTTTAGCCCAGCTGAATCTTTAGGGAACTCATTAGCCTGTGTATCTAGAAATGCCTTTTATATCAAATGTGACTTATTTGAACATCCTGCCATTTTCCATATTCTTCTTTTAAAGTACCAGAAGTTACTGGTAATGAAATTACCAAAAAGGAATCATGTGGCTGATATTTTCAGTCACTGGAATCTTTGTTTTCAAAGATATGCATATAGGAATTATATAATTTTGTGGAAATTAGTGAACTGTAGGCTTCAGAGTATGAACTTTAATAACTAATTGCGTATTATGGACTTACTGTATTTTTTTCTCATGATGTGGGCAATAAGGAGCACAGGGACCAAGAAACAGTTTTATATTCTGGTTAATTAGTGTCTTGATCAATAAACTAGTTAAGCTGAATCTGGATGATATCTTGAAGTATTACTAAGCAAATAATACTTACCTGTCAAGATTTAAAAAAACTGTTTGACAATCAGTTTTCATATCTAGTCACTAAATTTCTCCTCTCCTCTCCTCTCCTCAGAAACAGAAATTTTTTCTATTCTATTTTCTCTTAAAGCCTAAAAACACAAATAAAACTGAGGAGTTCCATGTTTAAAATTTATTTATAAAATACTATCTTTATAAAATAAAGAAATTACTTGTCCCACAGTCTAAGTGCCTATAATTAATTCTGAATGATCATTGCAATTTTACTCTCACAGATAATTTAGGATGTGCAAAACAAGCAATGTCACTCAGAGTCCTGACAATAGTGCAAGCACTAATTGAAAGGCCATGTGTAGTTTTGTAACAATTTATAATTGGATTATAGTAGAGAGAGCTCAGTATTTTCTTCTGTAATGATCTCTCAGCAGAAGATAAATTTATTATTGCACATTTTCTTTGAGAAAAATAATTCTATCAGATAATCAATCTACCAGAAAGCAAACAGGAAGCTGAAAAGTACTGATTCTGAAATGTGTTTTCTGTAACATCCTCTCCATCACAAAAGAATAAATAAAATATGCTTGAATTCTTTTTGTCATTTGAGATTGTCATTGTAACATCTAGCTGGCAGAAAAGAGAACTATACGATTGCCTCTGATAGTTTATGATGAGCAACTTCATTTTCTTAGTGGAAAACACTATTCATTGTCTATGCATTGCTAGTATTCTTCAAACATGTTTTAATACCTTCCTCTCTTAATTTCTGTTTGTTTTGGTTTGTTTTTTCTTCTCTAAATTGTCATTATAACTTCTTATGTGGTGACAAAAATATTAACATTATTAAAAAATTCTGGTCCCGATCATAGCTTGCTTAGGGCATGTTTCACGCTATTGTTTCATTCTGAGCCAGATTACACTAGTGTAGAAGAACCAGATTTTTTTTTCCACCAGTATTTCTTGAGGCAAATCAGTTTTCTGGATAAGAGAAATGGATGTTTTTGATATAAGAAAATAGACCTCTTTTTTTTTTTTTCACAGAAGGGAGGACGAGTATCTCAATAACTGTGGAGGAACAACTGTAGAGCAAAGGGCAAGATCCTCTCATTATTTGCAGTCTTTAGGGAATATTAGTCTCACTTAGATGAACTGTTTGGACAAGCTCTGTGTAGCAACTTTGGGAATAACACTAAAGGGAAAATATTTTACTCCCAGGAAAAGGTCAAGACATTTAATACAGTAGTAATAAAGGATGTATTATATTTTTCAGAAAAACACAATTATTTTTGTTCAAGGTGTAGTATGTCAGGTACATGTTGTCTTTTCTCACTCTGACTATTATACTGTACCAGAAATGTACAAGACAGCTCCACTGTTCTCCTGATTGCTGACAAGTTTTATTTATTCATTTGACTTTATAGCAGTATTCACCATATCATTGTTCTTTTGGGAGACCGAAATGCACATTCTGATAACAAGACTCTGGGGTTTTTACTGGACATACTACCCCTCACTTCCAACTCACATTACATTTTCAGGTATTTTGAATGTATCACTGAGGTATAAAATAAAATTAAGTGACAAATGAAGCCAAATGTTAACATCCAAGATACACCACCATACTGTATATTATTTATAATGTAACATTAAACTTGTTCTCATAAACCTAGCAGACTCTTAAAGAATATGGAATGCAACAGGTATGTGTATTGCACAAGGAAAAAAATTACAAATGCTAACTGTAATAACTTTTGAAATGATAAAGAGGTTGTTGGTTTTTTTTAATTATGTTTTCATATATTGCAGACACTTACATATGACAATATAGAGGCTAAAGATTTTCTTCCTGGTTTTAGAAGTGAAAGTATCCTCTTCTAAGAAGGGGAAAGTGTGAGGGAAGCATTGCTAAGAAACTGAGTTCCCAAGAAACAGGCTTCAGCCAACTCAGGTACAGAACATAATCTAAGGAACATATTGCAGTGTAATTAATTTGAATTAATATTTAAAACAGGCCATTCAAAGCACAATACTAAACTAACCTGGTGTCACAGAAAGGCAGCTACACTAAGAGAGACTCCTACACCAGAAAGGAATTGCAGGAATACTGGAAATTGGTACATGTCTAAGAATAATTCTGCAAAAGAACAGAAAAAAAACCCCCTATAGAGATAAAATTAGAAAGAGTAGGGAGCAAAATTACTTAATATTAGCAAGAGACATGAAACACCTAAGAAAAAATTCTGAAAGTGCATCAGAGATCAGAGAAATTCTGTGTTCATTTCTGGCAGAGTTTAGAAATGTCCTTCAAGGCTATGTAAGCAGGTATTTGTGTGTATATTAGAATATGAGAAAAAAAAGTTCACTAGCAAATTGGAAGCCTTTCAATAAACTAGCTCTAATAGGAGCTGCAGCTGTAGATTTTTTTTTCCATTTAGACTTATCAGTTTACTGAAAATCTTATGTAATGAACTTATAAAACTGTAGCAAATCATTGAATAATTAAGGGAAGAATGGCTTTTCCAAACAATGGAACAGCTCTGACTGTATGATTTTAAAATACAATCAAACGTTATATAATATTATTGAGGAACACTGAAGTGTAAAAGGTAGTGCTGTAAATGTAAACACTTAAAAATACCTGTTTCTATCACATCAGGATTGGAATTTGTCAGGACAATGGGTGCAGAAAAGGACATAAAAATCATTCACCCACAAAGAGCCTTTTACCTTCTTTTTGTCCACCATATTCATAGAACTTCTAGTCACATGGTAAAATACCTTCTTCAAGAACTGGCAGTTAATAGCTGGCTCATGCCCCAAAGAACAGGATTTTAAATGCCTTACAAACATTAAATCCTAACTCATGTAAGTGTATATATATACACTTTACATCCATGTAACTACCTGATCTTATTCTGGACCTTTCTTGAACTTTTTTGTATATTTTATTTCTCTAGTTATTTTTATCTTTGAATCTTCTTGTTTCTGGTAAAGTCATTAGAAGTAAAGCATAGATACAAATATGAGCTGTTGTCTATTTGAGCTTGCAGTGCCTTGTTATGCATTTGATAATAGGATTTAACTGCGTAGTATACACTTTGAATTTACTATCATATTTCACTTGCATATTACCTCACACATAAGGAAAATAAAACATTGTATAACTCTCCAAAGTCTTCCCTTCTCATTTGTCTTCAGGCTTACTGCAAGCAACTACTTACTTGTTCAGACCCCTCTTCCTCTCTCTGCCTGTTCCATCTCTGCCCTCTGAAAGTTTTCATGTCCAGTACATGCTTAGCTTCCTCTCAGGAAGATTTGTGCTGCTAAAAGTTACCACCATCTCCAGAGAAGAGCGAACTGGTTAGGGTAATCAGCAGCTTCATTCATTGATGGCCAGCCACGTGCTCTCAGAAGAGTATATCGTGAGAAAATGAGAACATATGTCACCCATCAAAGTTTGTATTACCCTGCCAAATATGAGTGGTATTTTGATTATTTAGGGATTTCATGTGATATAAACAGGTCATCTCTGCATAAGCAGCAGAAACATCTTCAGAAAAAAATTAAATCCACTGAGAACTATTAAAGACTCACAATACTGCTGTTCAGACTTTAAAATGTATTCATAGACTGATAAACTTCACTCCAGTCTCACCTGGGTTACTTGTATTATCTAAGGCAGAGTTAGGCCAGCCTTTCAGCTGACAGAACTATTGTTTCAGTTGTTCACTAGCCAGCTTATCAAGAAATATATTTTTATAATAATTTTGCCTAACAAATTTTACAGAGTCATTAAGGTTTTTCTCTGCAACTTGAAATAAAAAAAAAAATTTCTTTTTGTATAATAGCTGTAATGAGAATCCTGCTCAGTTGTATCACTATTAGGAGAGCAGTAATTACAAGATTTCTAACAAAATCAGTGTTGGAGGCAAATCACTTTCTAAGGAGGAAACAAGGTTAGGTGGAACTCTGCTGGAAGTCCTTTTATTTGCTATGATGCCAAACATCAAACTATGAAATAATTTTACTCTCATTGTTAACTTTTGCAAGAGATATACTGCTTTCCATTGAGTTCTTTCAAGTCAGTGGGGAAAAACAATAAATTACTTTATCAGTAGAGAAGGAGACAAAGAGAATTAAAGTAAATTTGGTGAGATGTAAACAAAGCAAAAGCTTGAGCTGGAGGATGAAGTGTAAATTGTAACGCGGTTCTGAGAAAAAGAAAAATTTGCAAAACCAAAAGATTTAAAACTGTTAAGCATCAAAGCAAACAACAATAACATTTTAAAGCTTACTTAAGCAATAAGTTAAAATAGTATTTAAATGAAGGCAACAAATGGAAATGCTTCACCCTTAAGGCACTGTACACTTATTTCCCCACATTGCTCTCACATTGCGTCAGGGTTAATTCTAGCATTGTATCAGGGCTTCTACAGTTCTGTTTTATGAAAGGTGTGAAAAAAGAGCTTATGTATTTTAAGTGGCCTCCTGTAAATTGTGAGTTATTAGAAGGTGATTGCAAACAAATTATTTGATGGGCTTTCTGTATGTATTTTTTAAATTTTTTTTATGGAACAATTGTAGTAGCTTAAGTAGATGATTTCCATTGGAATATGTGGGTGTGCTCTTCATTAAAAATGTCAAAGTACAATAAAATTTGACACAGAATATTGTAAGTACTCTTAAAGATTAAAGGTATTTTATACTTCTGTATCATTTTTTTTTCCAGTCAGTCTAAGTCTTGAAAAGAACACCATCCTGTAACTTTCTTTTCTTTTTACTGAGAAAGAGACCAATGGCATAGGGTTCAATAAGGCCAAATACTGGGTCCTGCACTTGGAGCACAACAACCCTGTGCAGTGCTACAGACTAAGTCTGGCTGGAAAGCTACTTGGAGAAGGACCTGTGGGTGTTGGCTGACAACCTACTGAACATGAGCCAGCAGTGAGCCCAGGTGGCCAAGAAGGCCAATGGCATCTTGACTTGTATCAGAGTCAGTGTGACCAGCAGGTCCAGAGAGGTTATTCTCCCTCTGTACTTGTCACTGGTGAGACCTCTCTTGAATATTGTGTTCAATTCTGGGCCCCTCACCACAGGAAGGATGTTGAGGCTCTGGAGTGTGTTCAGAGAAGAGCAATGAAGCTGCTGAAGGGGCTGGAGAACAAGTCTTACAGAGAGCGGCTGAGCGAATTGGGATTGTTTAGTCTGGAAAGAGGAGGCTGAAGAGAGACCTTATTGCTCTCTATAACTACCTGAGAGAAGGTTGTAGAGAGGAGGGAGCTGGACTCTTCTCCCAAGTGTCATGGGATGGGACAAGGGGGAACGGCCTTAAGATCCTCCAGGGGAGGTTCAGGCTTGACATTAGAAAACAAATTTTCACAAACACTGAATTTTCATTCGGCACTGACAGAGGCTGCCAGGGGAGGTGGTTGAGCCATCGTCCCTAGAGGTATTTAAAATACAGGTGGATGAGTTTCTTAGGGGTATGGTCTAATAGTTGATAGGAATGGTTGCAGTCAGTAATCCTGGAGGTTTTTCCAACCTAGTGATTCTATGATTCTGTGAAAATGGTTGACATCATTATATGTAATTAACTTAATATTTATTTAAAAATACAGCATACAAACATACTTATATTTATAGATACTCCTACGTGCAACATGTGGCTGGAGAAGTGAGGTACTAGAAGTCTTGAGCCAAGGGTTGTTGTTTTTGAAATGAGCTTCAGATTCAGTCTACGCTGACATTAGGGTTGAAGCTCTTTACTCAATGGGGAGAAGAGCAACTCTGTGTGTTTAAAGATGTCTTCTGAATGTGATTGATTTAGGATACTTTGTATGTTTAACTTGAAAATCTGGAGGAATAACATGCATTTGTGTAGTCAGAGGGAACCCTTCTGCAATGGAGCATCAGTCATTTCCAAGAAAACAACAACTATGGAAACAAATTTTTAACAAATATTTCAGTGCCCTAAAACATAAAGGATTCAGTATGATAACATTTGAAAAGTTCCATATGTACATAGTTGAATGGACAGTCTCATTTAGACATGAAAAACAAGTAAATTTTATTCAAATTGAGTTACAATTGTACAGCCACCTGTACTCCTCTTTTTCCAACAAAAGCCCAGGCACTTGTCTGCTGTAATTGAGTTATACTTTTTCTAATATATCTCAGATCAGGAGCAAATAACATTCAGATTTCTCTTCAATGACTCTTCTTACTCTGTAGCTATAAACCACTATGTATTTTCCCTTTTCCCTCCAGAACTTGAGTAGTATGCATACTTATATAAAAAACCCCCATCATGTGTTCAAAATGGGAATAACATAAACTATTGTCAGAATACTGATTTAAAACTGTATTTAGGCAATTAAAAACAAATATCTAAAATAATAAATATAGAATAAAGTAGACAAGAAAAAGAAATTCTACATATGAAGCAGCCAGCAGCACCCAGCAGCAGGACAGTGAGCTCTGTGGTGGGTGGACATTTTGAGCTTCCCTGAGCCAGGAAATCCCTGAAAATCCCAGCCGGGGGAGGGGCTCCTGACAGCCGGCACAGACACATGGATCCCATTCGGTGCCTGACGGAAGGGGTGGTCCCAGCAGCTACTGCAGGAGATTTAAATGGTCCCCCTGGGAGCACCGCGACCTGGAGTGCAGTGAAGAGGAGTGTGGCAAAGAGGTGCGGGGCAGTTCAAACGGGCAGGGCGAGAAAGCAGGGTACAGAGAGGACCTAGAGACTAGACAGAAGACACTGAAGACCATGGTGGCTACCCAGCAGAAGATTAAAGCTGCTCCGAGTGCTGCAGCAGGCAGGATGGATGCTGCCACCCAGACAGAGCCACAGTGGGTGCATGCAGCTACCCAGACCCTGAGCTGCAGGAAGTGNGAGAAGCTTCTTCTATACTTGCGCAGGTGTGATGTTGTGGTCTGGGGCTCAGGGCTGAAGTCACCTTCATCCTCATGAACTGTCCCTGAATTCAAACTGTGCGCAAACGCAGTCTCATTCTGGTTGAGCTGAAGTTAGCTTTCTGCATTCCAGCTTTTCCTTATCAGTGAATGTCTGAATGAGCTTCTTTTTTATCAACATCCAGGGTCTTCACAGCCTTTACTAGCAGACAGTGTGTATTTCAGTAAGATAAGCTAAGTTTACCTAACGTTTCTGCAGTTTTTCTAACTGACTACTATGCCTGCACATCAAGAGGCTGAGGACCATCAGGGAGTGTGAGAGGGAGCTAGATCAGTGGAGTAGTGCCCTCTCACTAACTCAGCAGCTTGCTGGACCTGGTATGTCCAAACACCATCCACCTGCAAACTGCAAGTTTGGGGTTACAAGAGATGGTGAATGGCAGCAAGTTCCTTCCAGATGAAGGAAATCTACTCCCCTCAACCAGACAGCAAAACCCCGGATCCCCCTGGTGAATAAGTACCATGTGCTGCAGGTGGACACCAATCCTGAGGATGAGGATGATGGTTCCCACAGCCTAGAATCTTTTCCTAGGCCGCACCACCCTCAGATAAAGATAAAAATATCCTCCATTAAGAAAAAGAGGAGGGTGATTGTTGTAGGGGACTCCCTCCTAAAAGGAACTGAGGGACCCATTTGCAGACCAGACCCTCTCCACAGAGAGGTCAGGTCTGCTGCTTACCAGGGGCATCAGGGAAGGAGGTAGCTAGAAAACTTCCTTCCGTGGTCCACAAGACAGACTACTAACCTCTGATAGTGGTCCAAACTGGTAACGATGATCTAGTAAACAGAAAGACCAAAGCCATCAAGAAAGACTTCAGGGCCATTGCGAAAATGATGGAGGGCTCTGGGGCACAAATAGTACTCTGCTCAACCCCAAGGCTAAATAGAGAGGACCTAGAAGTCAGGAAGAAGAATTTGATTAATGCCTGGCTCCGAGCCTGGTATGAGGAAAGGGCCTTTGGCTTCCTTGATCAAGGGGTAGCTCACGCACCCCCTGACACTGATGCTAAGGATGGGACACATATGTCTCCTAGTGGGGTTAAAGCCCTTGCTAAAAACTTAGCTAAGCTCATAAATCGAGCTTTAAACTAGATGTGAAGGGGGAGGGGATTGAGACCAGGCTAGGCAGCAGTGAGTCTGGATGTGGGGCACTGGTGATTTGGAGAAGGTGTGCTGGTGAGGTCCACCAGTACAACACCACAAAGAAAGTGAGGGAAAATACACCTGTGGGTGGTAAGGTTGATATGGGCA
>WAAB01014910.1:39507-51500 GCA_013389865.1 Piaya cayana | reverse complement strand
GCCCTGAACAGGGAGGCCACAAACAGGAACTCGGCGACGCAGGACAGGGGCTGCAGCGCTTCCTCCTGCGGGTGACACACTAGTGGACACTCATCCCAAGCACTCGCCATCTCCCTAGGAGGGCTTGGAGGGTGACAGAGGCTCCAGCCTTCAGGTAACTCCTGAGCTGCTTAGCTGAAGCATGGGAAACGCACCAAGAAACTCAGATTAATCCCCCTCCATCGTCTACCTGCTTGACGAGAATAAACGTGACTCAGTCCTATCACGACTGCTCTGAAAGCTTCAAAAAGCATCCAAGCTGCTGCTGTTCCCAACCAGCAAAATGCACCGAGGGGGCTGTGCTCTGCTGCTGGTAGAGCTTAGCCAGCTGTCTCCATCACTGCACAACAGAAACTTGTCCAAAATAGCCAGAAAGAAGTGAGATTGGGAGCACACAAATAAATACCCAAAGTATCATGGCACTGTGGGCACCACCAGGTATGAAACACCTGCACGAGGGTCGGCAGATGTGCCAAGCTGGAGAGACAGTCTATGTCCTGGGGGGATAGACAGCAACCAAGCAGGGTACCTGCTGGCTTTGGAAAAACTACAAAGCCCCAGGCAACCAATCTTCATTGCAAGCAAAGCATCAAATCTGGGGTTTGGTTCCTCTGAAACACACGATGGACACCACAACCTCTCCTCAGCAAAGCAGAACCTCCACACCAGTGCTGAGAGCCCCCCGCTAATGACAGCTTCAGCTGCCTTGTAAAGCACAATCAGCCTGGTGTGGGCTAAAATCCACGATCCCGACTTTTCCATCTCATCTGTACCCAGGACTGAAGCACCAGAGAAGTTGTCACAACAGGTCTGTGCATCTCCAACCTTCCCCTCTTGATGTGTCAGATGGGAGGCACATAGGGCAAATATGGTTAGAGCACACAGCTCCGAACATGGGTGAGGGTTTTCCCCACTGTAATTATGACACAGATGGGTAAAAAGCCAAGCAGGGAAAACTGCTTATTCACTTCCCAAGCCTCCTGAAACTGGTTTGATAAGAGCACAGCAGCGATGTGCTGTAAAAACAGAGAGAGCTGGAGACAGGAGAGAAGCAGCGCAGGAGCTGGAAGAAGGGCAAGGGTGGAGTAAGATCAGAGGGTTGGGCAGAGGTCAGCGAGGACTCTGGCAAGGGAAGCATCCTCTGTTCCTCCCTCTTTAGGGGAGGAAAGAGCAGAACAAAAGGCAGCAGAGCCTCACGTCCCTTGGGCAAGGGACGAACAAAACACTCGGCTTGCAAATAATCCCAAACCTGAGCTGTGCAGGAACTGCACTCCCGGGCAGGTGTCTGCTCTGCCACTAAATCACCTCAAGCCTTCGAACCACTCCTGTTTTGAAACCTCCAGCCTATTAGTCTGCCAGGCATCTTAAAATGCAAGCAACTTGCATCTGTCAAACGCAGGGTCACCTCGAGGTGAGAAGATGAGCTGTGTGCATGGCAGATGCGCCCTTCATCTCAGAGCACGGCTCAATAGCTGCCTCCAGCCCTGGCAGCTGTTTCTCCCCCATCATCTGATGGCTGCTGAGTGCCATCCCTGCTGCTTAAAGGGCAGCAGATGCCACAAGCGACAGCAGAAGCCGTTCAGCTCCTCTGAAAGTTTGATGGGCGCTTCGCAGAAGTTTAGAGCAGGATCTGATGGGGCTGTCGCACAATTTCTGTAAATACCAACCACGTTTCCACATGGAAGCATAACTTGAGGAAAACTTCAGCCTGTGCTGTGAACAGTTGCTCCAGGAGGTGGGAGGCACAGACACCTTTGCATCCAGCCCCAAAGTGGCTAGGAAAGAGTTTAAGATCCACAAAATAGTGTGTCCCCCACCTCTATTGCTGCAGATTGACACCTCCATGTGGAGGCATCTACTGACGTGCCAGGAGATACATGGCAGGATGAGTCAGACCTCTGAGCACAAGAAGCGCCACTTCAGCTGAAATACGAACTAAAAGTACCACAGAAGAGAAATTTTGCTGAGTAGGAGGCCTGAGTCAGGAAGCAAATTAATGTTAGCCAAGGAGATCAAAGCGGCCCTCCTGCACCTTGAAGAACACCTTGTGGTCAGGACGATCTCAGACCGCTCCACAGGACTCCTCTCATAGCAAAGAGAAAAGGAAAAGCATTAAAAGTGCATGAGGCCAAGCACAGCAGGCATCATCCTTCAAGTCCCGCAGAACAAAACCAACTCCTCACCCTGTGCAGCTATAAGCAGCAGACGCCTTGACCCCAAGTCCTTCTGTACCTCAGCCCCATCACAGGCAAGATAAAAATAAGCCATCCCCCCATGCTATGCAGGTGCTGGGAAGAAAAATGCAGTTTCTCTTGCCATTCCTCTCTAAAGCATCACCCTTTCCCCTGTAATTCATGCCTAGCCCAGGCCTACCTTGCTCCGATATCTTAATACCCATCCCCAGCCTTCCCTCTCCTCACTCCCATCACCTTCTCAAATCCACCTCCTCTCTCCAATCCTACTGCTATCACAACCCTCTCGCAAATCTAACAAGGTGCTTGCCCTGCAGCTATTTTGCTTCTGAGCTGAGTTTTAAGAGCCCAGGGCTCTGTCTGGAAGAGCAGTGAACTGAACTGCAGCCATCAGAGGTGGCATCACCTCTCTCTCCCTTGACTTAGTGGCACCTGGCAGCTGCAGCTGGGGTAATAAAATCAGCAGAGCAGTAGTTAGCAGGAAGCACAGCTTCAGCCACATCGTGTACGTTCCCTAGGAAAGCTTAATTGCTCTGTGGGAGCAGCATTTGTAGCCCAGGGGCTACAGACCTCTCCAAGAAAGCCGAAGCCTTAATCATCAAACTCAATTTCTTGGGAGAAACACAGCTACATTACTGACAACATCTCGCATCCCAGCTTGAGGCTTATGCCAGATGCAGCCTCAGCATAACCTCTTGGTTTGCCTCAGAGGAGACAAAGCCAATCATGGTATTTTAATCAACATCTGTATCTGCAAGCTTACACACTAATACGAAGGTGAGGAGCTCAAGTCCATCTATCCACACTTCGCTGTAGACAAGGAAGAATAGCAAGTCAAAACATTCAAGAAAGATTTTGGTGGCGAGATTGGGCATTCTTTCTTTTGGGTTTACCTTGCAGAGTTCCAGGCACGCACACGCTACACATTTTTTGTTTAGGCAGGTAAACCAGCAGCAGCAATTCAGCACAAGTTACACTGATGAGTTTAAGGCACATCTTGAGCATTGGGAGGTAGAGGAACGGGTTGCCCAGAGGGGTCAGAGATTCCCCATCTGTGGGGGAATTTAAAACAGAATTGGATGGGGCTTTGAGCAGCCTGGTCCTGCGGGAGCGTCCCTGCCCGTGGCAGGTGGGGTGGAACTGGACAAGCTCTAAGGTCCCTTCTGAACCAAACAATTCTACTCTATTCACATACCTAGATTAGCAGGGCAAAGTATGAAAGCCAAGATCAAACCTTATCGAAAGCTACAGACTTCTGACAAGAGTCTACAAAACTTGCTGGCTTTATTTCTGAAGAACCACAAACACCATATTAACAGTGAACACTCAAACCAGTTTGCTGGAAAAAAAAACAATTTTACCCTCAACTTCCAAGACAGTCTATACCACAACTCTGGAAACATATAGCATCTGTTTGTACACAGCAATGTCTATTCCCTCAGCCAAATCCAAGACTCAGTTTTCAGAATCACGGGGCAGCACCTGCTCTTTTTTTCAGAGGCGGTAGTTGCCCCCTCCCACAAAATCTTTGGAAAGCCAGAAAGCTGGATTTACAAAATCAAAGAGCTCTTTAGAGATCATACAAATGGCAACTCAACTCTATCAGCCAGCCATACCGAAAGCCACCTCAGATTTCTCAAAGGAGTTTTTAGGCACAGAAGGCAGCAAAAAGGAGGACGATCCTTTTCACTACTTTCACAAAATCTGAGGATCAGGTTGTTCAGAGCCCCATCCAACCTGGCCTTAAACACCTCCAGGGATGGGGCAGTCATGACTTTTCTGTGCAACCTGGGCCAGGGCCTCACCACCCTCACAGGGAAACATTTCTTCCTAATATTTCATCCCAATCTCCCCTCTTTCAGCTTAAAACCATTCCCCCTTGTCCTATCCCTGCATTCCTTGATCAAGAGCCTTGTTTTGGAATAACCAAGTTGCTATTGGCATCCACTTTCTCAAGTGGCACGTTCTCAAGGACATCAGGATTGATAATTGCCNCGACTTCTCTGGGCAACCTGTGCCAGGGCCTCGCCACCCTCACAGGAAAACACTTCTTAATAGCTCATCTCAATCTCACCTCTTTCAGCTTAAAACCATTCTCCCTTGTCCTACTCCTGTATTCCTTGATCAAGAGCTTCGTTTTGGAAGAGCCAAGGAGCTACTGGCGTCCACTTTCTCAAGTGGCACGCTCTCAAGGACATCAGAATTGATAATTTCACATATTCCATAGCTTTTAAACGTAACGGAGCATCAATTGGGACATGAAGAGAACCCTGAAACCAAGACTGGTGGTTGAAGCATCCCACTGCTCAGCTACAATACAGCAGTAAGGATCTCCAGAGAGAATTAAGCCCTATAAGCTAATCATGATACTGGCATTAAAGTCCAAGTCAGCTTCATCCAGTTTTTCCACTCCTGTGGATTTTCAGGTTGCTGTAACCAACACTAGGCACTAATTTTCAAGAAAGGCATGAGGTTTTAATTAACCTCAGCTAAAGTAATCAACCTGAGCTTTAAGCTATGCAAAGATTTGCTTTGTTCTCCAAGTACTGCAGGCTTGCAGATTCACCGAATCTCTCAGAAAATACCCAAATTCCCAACATTAGATGCAAAAGGAAACTTCACTAATAAAGAAACCTCTGCCTCCATTTCGACCTTTACACACTGCACAAAACCACAGCCTCACGATGCCTCCAAAGGTTAGACAACCTTATAGTTAGTTAATATCGGCAAGGATAAAGCAATCCAAGCTCTCAGGAGAGACTGGGAAGAACTTTGTACAAGTGTTATGTGTTCTCCACTCCACACAGCATTCAAGAAAGAAGGGTTTAAACAGCATCCTGCTCTCACACTAACAAAGGAACACCTCATGCCCATTTCAACATCACCTACGTATCAAAATAGCTCTTCTTTTTCAGACAAAGAGAGCAATTGCACAGGTAGAACAGCATCCTTAGAAACAAAATCATAAAGGTTGGAAAAGATATTTGAAATTATCAAATCCAGCCAACAACGTGCCTACTAAACTACATCCCAAAGTGCCACAGCTACAAATTTTGTGAACATCTCTAGGGATGGAGACTCCATCACTGACCTGGGAAGCCTCTTCCAGAGCTCCAGCACTCTTCAAGTAAAGACATTTTTCCCAATACCCATCTAAACCTCCCCTAGCACAACTTGAGACAATTTACTTTGATCCTATCATATGTTACTAGGGAGAAGAGACCAGCACTCACCTCTCTACAATCTCCTTTCAGGAAGTTGCAGAGACTGATGAGTTTGCCCCTCAGACTCCTTTTCTCCAGGCTAAGCAACCCCAGTTCCCTTAGCAGCTCCTCATAAGACTTGCTCTCCAACCCCTTCACCAGTTTTGTTGTCCCCTTCTCAGCCTACTGAAGTATATGTTTAAATTTCGCATGTTCCTGCTGAGATTACACTTCAAAGAGAATTATTTTGAATCACATAAGTCTAAAATTCCCAACAATTACTCCATTTCATAGAACAAGAACGATCTCACCTCTGTAGTCAGAGCAATATCCTCTAACCGTTGCTGTGCAGTCACATACTGCAAAGCTGTTACCCCGCAAAATTAAAAATTTAAGCCACGCAGATTAAATAAAGGTTCTACATACAGCTGGGTTTTTGCTAGAAATTGAAGCTTTTCCTTTGGTTCACAGCTGAGAGACTCCTTGGCAAGGCTCACTAATTCTGTCCTAAGGAGATTTACCCATCGTGAGACAGGCGGCCACACGTGGACTGGGTGGTGCCAGGACAGTAGAAGACTATGAGGGAAGGTAGGGGTGGTCCACAGACTGTTCTGTTGGACTGCTGAGGGTTTGCTGCTGACAACTATTTGCAAGAGGAGCCCCATGAGCTTACCTTCCATGCTTTTGTTAGATCTCCTTTGTTAAGCCAAACATTATGGGTTGGCACGGGTAGGCTAGTGACTTCTCAGGGTCATCTAGCTGGGATTTAAGGAAGTGACTTTCAATGCTGGCCCCTCCACAAAGACCTCGGAGGGCAGAAGTGCTGGGGAAGCGTTGAATGATGCTTCTTGGCTCTTGAACAGTCACTAGGAACCCACGAGATGCGGGTTTGTAGCCTTGTGGAGTAAACGACCACATATCATGGAGAAGTCAATCTGAGCTAGAAATTAAGAGTGTTTCATGACCACAGCTCAGACCAATCTCCTTTCGGAAAACAGAGGTAGAAAGTGCCTGGCAGGTGGAGTTACCAAGACCAGACCTCCATCCTTCAAGTATCAGATCCTTCCACTACTGGCAAACTATAACTTCAGCCATGTGTTCCCAACTCTCCTTCAAGTCAGTCTTTTGTTATGAAGAGCCAGATGGAAACGACGTTTCCCCTGACACTTCAGCAATAATTCATAACAGAACTGAAAGAACTGATTTGCTACGAAAAAGAGACACCCAAGCACTTTTGAATTAATTCCAGTATTGTATTTTGCAGCCAGATTTCTAGGAAACGTTGTGAATAATCCAAGTAATTCAGTGGGGCTTTGTTTTCACGTTTTTGTTTTGTTTTTTACAAAACAGAGCAACACGTGGAGCTTCAGTTCTGTAAAAGAAGCCACAAAAGTCAAGAGCGTTCATTTTATTATGCATCTCCTGATACAGTTCCCAAAGAAAAAAAATCCATGAGACGTGCCAGCCACCCTCTTGGGCTCTCCCAAGGTAGTAGCAGCATCTACCCTGCTGGTAAACCAGGCATCTCATGGGGAAAACCCATTGCAGAAGGATTTGTTTTTGCAAAGATAGACTAACTCCCAGTTAGGCAAACAATTCTAAAACCCTCACACCACACATACCAAATGGAACTGCAAACCGAAATAAAAAACCAAGCAGATAAAAACATATCCAAGTACCCCAAGCAACACAACTGCAATTTATTGTGACAACAAAACCAATTAGTAAGCCAGAGGAGACCAAGCAATGAGGGATTTGCTCTGCAGGAGCAAAGTTGACGCTACAATCTCTGCTGCGTTGTTTTAAAGCTGGATCAACAATTTGGATATCACCAGCACCATGCTAGGACTCCTTCCTTTGGATTTTGCTAGAGGAACTAGCAAAATCTTCATTTTTTTTTTTTTCCCTTATCAGAGGAAGTTCTTCGGTCAATTAAAAAGCTAATCCCAAACTGCAGAATTTAATCACTTGCAGCTAATACCAATACCCTTAGAATTAATCCACTTGCCGCAGGCACTGGATGCTCCACCACCGAGGGGGATGCAGGAGGCTGAGAGCCAAGAGAACATGAGGTCCAGTGAGCAGTTATTCTGAACATGGATTGCCAAGCTACATTTCATCAGGACCCCAACTACCTTCAGTTTTGGGTTAGGGCTACACAATCATCTCAGTGGTCACATATCTTCAAAGAAGAAAAATACCTTCCAAGAAGAAAATTCATTTGACAAAACTTTGCTGAAGATTCAACTGACTCAAACACAATCTGCTCAAGGGGCTGATAATGATTCTGTGGTGTCCTCATAAAGATTGGAAAAGATCTCTAAGATCATCCAGTCCAACACCACTGTGGCTACTAAACAGTGTCGTGAAGCACCACGTCTACACAAACCCTCCACCACTGCCCTGGGCAGCCCGTTCCAATGCTTCACCACTCTTGCAGTAAAGAAATTTTTCCTAATATCCAATTTGAACCCCTCTGGCCCAGCTTGGGTCCAAATGAATAAAACTATGGATTTTCATTAAGGTATTTCAGAAAACAATTATTAAAAGTGATAATAGACATGGGTTACAGAGAGAACATGCCACCATACCTGCTACCACCACAGTTTTCATCAGAAACTCCTGAACAGATAGGCACAAACTTAATTCCTTATTTTTCCTCTCAATATCGCATCTACAGAGCAAGCTACTAAACTGCCTTTTTTTTTTTTATCCCCTGGTCATATTAGGATCACAGAATCACCAGGCTGGAAAAGACCCAGCAGATCATCGAGTCCAATCATTCCTATCAAACACTAAACCATGGCCCTCAGCACCTCAGCCACCCGTCCCTTAAACACCTCCAGGGAAGGTGAATCAACCACCTCCCTGGGCAGCCTCTGCAATGCCCAATGACCCTTTCTGTGAAAAACATTTTCCTAATGTCCAGCCTAAATCTCCCCCGGTGGAGCTTGAGGCCATTCCCTCTCATCCTGTCCCCTGTCACTTGAGAGAAGAGCCCAGCTCCCTTCTCTCTACAACTTCCTTTCAGGTAGTTGTAGAAAGCAATAAGGTCTCCTCTCAGTCTCCTCTTCTCCAGGCTAAACACCCCCAGCTCTCTCAGCCGTTCCTCATATTGCCTGTGTTTACCTTCCACCATGCAATAGAAGCCACAGAAGCGGTGGCTCGCAGACTGGTTGTTCCAGCACTAGGAGAGTTATGCTGGCAAATGGAACTTGTGGCTGAAGACATGGGCTCCTTTGATTACCTTTCCAGAATTTTAATGAGGTAAAAAGTTAGCAAATAAGTTGGTACATGGCTGGAAGCTTAACAACCCTATGAGCTTCCAGAATAGTCATCTATTAGCATCCATTCACTACAGAACCCTCCTTGGGCTCTCCTCGGAGATCAAGTCCAGCTGTCAGCCCAACCTCAGTAATTAAGAGAGCTACAAAATATTAAATGCTCCAGTAAAGGTTGTTTTTGTTTTTCATGAACAGTAAATATCCAGGAGATTCTTACAACACACGGCTTTGGTGCTGCAAGATCACCCTCACTATGATGATTTAAACTAAAACTCAAATCTCAGCTTTTAAGTTTCAGCATTGCTGCAGCCACTATTGAGAACACAATAAGGGTGAGGAAAGTCAGCTGGCAAAGACAAAGACTATGAGCAGAGCCTCAGATAAGGTCAGAAACAAAAACATCCTAATTACTGAAGATACAGAAAACCATATGTACATGCAAGATCACAGGAGGAGATAGGAGGAAAGCTCAAGTATGCAAAGGGCAATAGTATCAAAAGATGTTCCTCTACTGAGAGAGAAGGGAAATTGAAGCAGGAGGGAAACTGAAGCCCGAAGGGAATCAAAAGAAGATTATTTTTTTTCTTTGCTCCTCCTCGCCTTGTGGTTTGGCTTTTTTATTTTAATGGTGAGGCAAGAGCATCTCTTGGTCTCCATAACGAACTGGCAGATCCGAACAAGCAGTGCCAAGAAACAGCTCGGTGATGCTGCAGCTCCACTTCAAAACAAGCACTGCTGGAACTATGTGAAAAGGTAACTTATTTCTCTGTGCTTTCCTCTAGCTCTGATGAGGGTTTTGCATAAGCCTTCAGAGAATCAAAGCGCTGCCTCACAGAGGGACGCGAATATTCACACTGGCAACCCTTGAGATGTGCTGTGCGTACGCTCTTTGCAAAAACACAGAAGCCCTCAGTTAAATCAAGCAGTAGAAGGTGACTCATCACTCAGCAGCAAGTGAACTTTCAAAAAAGGTCAGTTCGTAATGAGGAACAAGAATGACAGCAGATTTGAGTGTGAAATAACCAAGAAATCCACTGTTTTTTTTCGATCACAATGAATACAGCACTCAATACCGTGTGCGGGCTGAAGAGGAACTTGCAGGCAACCTTCCCCAAAACAAGGGAGGACAAGAGAAAAAAGCTTACAGAGTTTCATGAAATCCTAAATGGTAGCTGTAATGCACCATCTCCTTAAAACAAAAGGGGAAGCTGAGTAATAACACAAACGGGGCAGAAATAAATGCTCACTGCTATGGTACCAAGTTACGTATCTCACAGGAGAGCTTTGCACAGGGAATGCCACAACTACAAGTGTGCTCTAAAACCAGCCAAAGATCTGCTTCCCCCAACCCCTGTCTTGTTTAGAGAGTTTAAAGACAACATTGAACTCTGGAATAGAACATGTAGAGCCTTTTCACATAAAGGGCTAAGACAGTTGTGTTCGTATTCCCTGTGGCATTTGGTCTCGGGATGAAGTAGGTGACTCCATAAGACAACTGCCTTTGTTCTTCCTCCAAATTATACAGCAGCATTTCTCCCCTCCTGCTCTCAGCCAGATGCTGGAGGTTTAATCCCAACCTGGGTCACCCTCCTGCATTCCCAGTCCCTGAAGAAAGCACCAACCACGTCCCAAGGGGCCACGAGCAAGCCAGGAAGGGTAGGAGAAAGCCCACACAGACCTCATGACCCACGTGCCCTTGGAAAACTTGCCAATATCAAAGAAAAAGCATCCCTGAGGTCAGGCAGTGATTTCTGCCCTTCTGCAATTCAATCCCGCCTTCAGAAAAGAACTCCTACTAGAGCTGGGGATACTTGCTTCCAGTTTCATCCTTTTACTCCTAGAAATTGGCTGCGTGTAACACTTCCAGAGAAGGCAAGTGAGCCAAAGGAAGCACTGTCGATAGCAATGTTGGATCTGCTGCAGCTGACATCTGGCTGATATCCAGCTTCCCCTTTCCAGATGTCAACCTAAGAATTCAACCCCTGGAATAAGAAAGACGAGCTTCGTGACAGCACAACAAGCATCTACAGGCCTAAATAACTAGAGCATTTTAGTCTTTTGCTCTCGCCCTGTGGAAGTCCAAGCACTGTCCCTTCTCAAGAGCAAGAAGGTCCTTAGAAACATCCTGAAGAGGCTGATCTAGAGTAAAAAAATCTTGAGATGATTTCTACCTAACAACCTCTGCACGTGCTTTGTTCATAAGAGAAGTTTCTAAACACCACAACTTAATCTCTATTCAAAGAAAAAAAAAAATCTTCGAGGGCACTTTACACCAAAAGATACATTTACCAGAGCCATCCCACATTTAATTGATGTTCTTGGCAGGATGCCTCCAAAGGGATCTGACACATGAGCTCCGCTCCAGAAGACAAGCAAATACACCTGCCAGCCTGCGTTACAGGAAAACATCCTGAAAGAACCTGAAAAACAAGGAGCCACCCAGAATAGTCACTGATGACAAGGTGAAAATGATTTGCTGCTTTGAATATCTAGAACATCTACAGGATTTAAAAATGCGGAGCCTGTTTCAGCACTAGATTACACAACTGCCATGTGAGGCTGTTTGCATGCTACTGAAGCTAAAGGGATTTTTGTATCACCTGTTACAAGTTCTCAGCTAACCCTGTAGCCCAGCTCTCCCTCCAAGAAGGCAATATCATGCACAAAGTGGTAAAATAATACTTGCCGCTCTCTTCAAAGAAGTATCCATTTCTTGACATCGCTGCTGGTGGAGATTCTAAAAGAGAGAGAAAAATAGAAACAAAAATCATCAGGATGCTGAACCTCTTCACCTCAACTGCTAAACTCACTGTAAACCTGAATTACAGCAGAAAACCAGCCCTGAAATACTGCAGCCATCAGATTTTCATCAATGTAGCAACCGTAACCTTTTCTTTATTGACTTTATCATTTACCAGAATATCCTATACAGTGACAGCTTGAGGGAAGTTAAGCAGTCTCAGACATCCTGGGCTAGGACCACAAAACAGCAAGACTAGGGAAAGTCTCACAATGTTAGTGACCTATCAAACCTGAACAAGGGCATAAAAAAAAAATCATAGAATCACCAGGTTGGAAGAGACCCATCAGATCATCGAGTCCAACCATTCCCATCAAACACTAACCCATGTCCCTCAGCACCTTATCTACCCGTGCCTTAAACACCTCCAGGGAAGGTGAATCAACCACCTCCCTGGGCAGCCTCTGACAGTGGTCAATGACCCTTTCTGTGAAAATCTTCCTTCTAATGTCCAGCCTAAATCTCCCCTGGTGGA
>WAAB01014910.1:0-34353 GCA_013389865.1 Piaya cayana | reverse complement strand
GCTACCTGAAAGAAGGTTGTGGAGAGGAGGGAGCTGGGCTCTTCTCCCAAGGGACAGGACAAGAGGGAATGGCCTCAAGGTCCACCAGGAGAGGTTTAGGCTGGACATTAGGGAAAAAATTTTCACAGAAAGGGTCATTGGGCACTGGAACAGGTTGCCCAGGGAGGGAGTTGAGTCACCTTCCCTGGAGGTGTTTAGGGGTGGGTGTACAAGGTGCTGAGGGACATGGTTTAATGTCTGATAGGAATGGTTGGACTCGATCCGGTGGGTCTCTTCCAACCTGGCGATTCTATGATTTGGAGCATTTAGTGACCAGAAAACATTAGGTATCTTCACCACTTTTTACTCAGTATAGCCCAATATCCCTATTTCCACCACCTTCTTCGACACTGCTGAGGACTTTCAGAAATACCTTCAGAGCTCCTGCAAAGCAAAGGCAATACCTTGCCTTAAAATTGATAAGGCAAAACACTCAAGCCTCTGAGCAAGACACTGCAACAAAAATCACCTGTTCAGCTGAAAAAAACCACTCTAAAGTTTGGACTTGTCAGTTTTCCTCCCAGGAGGAATTACCAGTTCTCAGCATGACAGACAGAACTGCCCAGTTATCCAGAAAGAAATCTGTTTGCCAGAAAACAGGTAGGGCTTTAGATTTGAAGCAAGCTTTTGGCCACTTCAGGATGACTTGCAGGAATATTTCAGTCAATGCTAGAAGCATCCATCACTCCCATTAAATTGTCAAGTAACAGCTTCCCCGCATGATGGAAAATGTTTGGAGAAGAGGAAGCTGAGGGGAGACCACATTGCTCTCTCCAACTACCTGAAAGGAGGTTGTGGAGAGGAGGGAGCTGGGCTCTTCTCCCAGGTGACAGGGGACAAGATGAGAGGGAATGGCCTCAAGCTCCCCCAGGGGAGATTTAGGCTGAACATTAGGAAAAAAAATTTCATGGAAAGGGTCACTGGGCACTGGCAGAGGCTGCCCAGGGAGGGGGTTGAGTCACCTTCCCTGGAAGTGTTTAAGGCACAGATGGACAAGGTGCTGAGGGACATGGTTTAGTGTTTGATAGGAATGTTTGGACTCAATGATCCGGTGGGTCTCTTCCAACCTGGTTATTCTATGATTCTATGAATTAACATCCCAAGACAAGGAAGTCTGCAGCTGAACAGGCAACCAGGTTGATGCACCCAGGATCATACAATCTGGGGCAGGGAGAGAGATACAGTTTGTGCACTTTACATACTTATGAACCGAATGATGCTGCTTCTCTCCTCTACCCACAGTCAGCAGATCACCAGACAGACTCAAGACAAAAACAAAAAAGAAAACAACACAAGGAATAGTATCCCAAGGGAAACCTGCAGGAGGCGACTTTTTAAAATTATGTGTAGCATTGACTAAAAGGAGCTTGCAGCTGAGAGTCTAAAAAAACTCTTTATGCAGCAAGATATCAACAGCAGGAGTTGGAGTTGTTCAACCTCGAGAAGAAAAGGTTCCAGGGAGACCTTAGAGCAGCCTTCCAGTACTGAAAGGGGCTACAGGAAAGCTGGAGAGGGGCTCTTTACCAGAGATTGCAAAGATAGAACACGAGGGAACAGCTTTAAGCTGAAAGGGGGAAAAATTAAATTAGAGATCAGGAAGAAATGTTTCCTTTTGAGGGTGGGAAGGTGCTGGCCCATGTTGCCCAGAGAAGCTGCAGCTGCCCCATCCCTGGAGGAGTTCAAGACCAGGTCAGATGGGGCTCTGAACAGCCTAATGCAGCAAAAGGTGTCCCTGCCCATGGTAGGGGACGTGGAACTGGACGGGCTCTAAGATCCATTCCAGACCAAACAAATCCATGATGAGGAAGCCTCAAAGTCCTCTCATAACACTAACCCACACCGCCACAAAAGAGCAGAGAAAGAACTTAACAGGCAGCAAATCCAATCACACTGACCAGCTAACTGGGTCCAAACGTCAATATTGCAGGATTCTCCCACATAGTATGACTTCTACTCAGAAAACATGAGATGTTCACAGTTTTCAGGGAAGAACCAAGCAGTGAGGTCTCCTAGAGGAGACATTTGCTGCAAATTCTTTTAAACCATTCAAGTCAGTAAGAAGAAATGGACAGGAGCATGCAAAAAGCTATTTTGCCTTAAGTTTCCACTTGTCATTTCTATCTACACTTTAAGCAGCTGATCCCAATCCCACAGCCCCACATTCTTCAGCTGGAAAATGCTGGTAAAAGCACAGCTCATACTGGCACAGAGATGGGAAGCATTCCCCTGCGTTGCTGTTCAGGACTGTAAATGACTCACAGGACAAGAGCTTGAGGTTTCACCAGGTTTTCTCTACTCCTAGAATGATGTAACGATAAACCCAACGCACCAAAACCAAACCACACAAGTCAGGGTTTCAAAACCCATCACTGTCATTTGAGGAAGTGAAAGACAAGTAAGGCATATTTGTTAATGCTTGGGCAGGAAAAGTGACTGGGAAAAATGGGAAAAATGTTTGGACTCGATGATCCAGTGGATCTCTTCCAACCTGGTGATTCTATGATTCTATGAAATACCATGTATGAGCACTGCTGCTCACAGCAAGCCCAACCTTAGACCTTTCTTCAGAAAGCACCAGTTTGCACTGGTAAAGGCAAAGGAAAATACAACAAAGAACACTCAAGATAGGCAAAGTGACCTTTTGTAAGTCATGAAACGTGAAGTATCAGCACTGCTATGTTCCAGAGAGATTTTTCTTGAAAGGGTGAGAGTACAGATCAACTAAAAGGACTTTTCTTCACTGCAGCTTTACAGCCTCACTCACCCTGTGAGCACCACACGCATCTTTCTGATGCAGACACATCCATCTGCATCTCATTCATCCGAGGCACAGACTGAGAGCTAAACCATTCTCTTTGATGGCTGAACTATCAAAAAGAATTTTTTTTTCCCAGGAAGTGTCATTGGGCACTGGCAGAGGCTGCCCAGGGAGATGGTTGAGTTACCATCCCTGGAGTTATTTAAAAGACGGGTAGATGAGGCGCCCAGGGAAATGGTTTAGTGTCAGACATGAATGGTTGGACTCAATGATCCAAAAGTTCTTTTCCAACCTGGTGAATCAATGACTTGCTAATCTTAGAGACCTTTTCCAACCTTAACAATTCTCTACTTCAAGCTGCACCAGAGCCCTACCTCACTCAACTTGTCCTTCTTTCATCTTGATGGCACAGCTGCAGGGACAGGCTAAGCAGAACCCTACAAAGAGCTACTACAGAGGACCAGCTGTGCTCCCCCTCCTCCCTCCAGTTACATGCACATGTGGATCACATCTAGATAACTTCCTACACAGCTTTCTTCAGCACTGTTTGACAAGTAAATAGTCAGCAACATACAGGCTATCACAGTGAAACTTAAGGGTAGACTCCAGCCAGTACTCACAAAGTTCACCTTGCTATATGCTCCCCCTCTTCTGCACTGCTACTCCCCTACTTCTCTTCACAGCTTCTCCTCCTCCTCGTGAAGCTGTCAAGCTTTAGAAAACACAGCCTGACACTGAAGGATGGACAAGTGACTCATCTCCATATACCACACCTAAAGGTTTAATGCAGGCAGCTGTACAGGAGGGGCTTGCACAGCTTAACAACACCAGGATTTTTGTTGGAGACCTTCACCTACGTGGGTTATAACACGTCTGCATGCAAACACCTACAAGCAATCAACTTTTGAGGTCTTTATAAGAGCCTCGAGAGCCCAGACAGATTTCAATCTACTCCAGATCCTTTCACTTTGGTAAATTTCCATAAGATAATAAAGCATTGGCCAAAGCAGCCACCAAGGAGGAAGGTGCTTGTAAGCAGCCAAAACGAATGGCAAGTTGCTGCTTTAGGCAAGAAACTCAGACCTGCAGGGACGCAGGGTTTGGCTACCTGATGCGTAGACGCAGCCAAATCCTCTAGCAACCCTAACAGGAGAGGATGTTTGTCAGTAATGAACACTTCTTAGAAGTTACCTGCGTTTAACTTGCTCTTTTTGCCACAGAACATAACAAACGTGTCGTTTTTCTCACCTGCTCCCCACTAGAAGCATTCCTAGGGGTTTTTCACCATTCCTAGGGGTTCTTCACCACTACTACTTCCCACAAGGATCTCATATCCCCCAAAATTCCCCTTTGGGGGACTAGAGAGTCTGAATTACCCCAAACTAAGCATCTCCAACATACATGGGAAGCATCCTATTCTGATTTCTGAAGGAGTTGACACCAACCCTCTGACATTTCCCAGGTTATTCCACAGTGCACCAGTCACTTGGATATAAATATTTGCTCCGTACATCTATCTAAACAACACAGCATGACCAGGCCAGGATGCCAGTCCCAATCCAGGTGGAAAACACAACTTTACACCCTTGTGGCTCAGCAAACACTAGGAGTATTGAATCAGGAGTTGTATGTAACAAGCTGAATATTCTTCTGATGAAAGGAAAGGGTCTGAGGAAGTCTTAAATCATGCCACGGTCACTCTGGGTAAATGAAACCCCAGAACTAATTTTCAGTCTCTCGGAGTGAAAATAGGAAGGATCATATTGAAAGGATAAAGCAGGAAGCATCCTCCTGCCTGCTCCCTCCCACGTAAACACCCACCCACACACAAGCTCAGGGATCAGACATGTCTGCTTCCATGGCATTTTCCTCACTGCATCGAACAACTCCCCTCCTCATCCCCTCCCCAGCTTCCTCCAGAGCACCCATCGCAATAAAACCATCTAATAAAAAAAATCACTGCCTGCAGCAGTGACAGCTACTAGAGACACCCCCCCACCAAAACCAACCCCATGTACACTAAGGGCTGGCATCAACTATGGTTTATTTTACCAGCAGCACAGGGCTGCCCAGGTTGACTCATCACAATTAGCCCACCAGAGCAATTAATATCCAAGGGTGCCTCCCAGAGGTTGAGCTGCAAGAGGAAGCGACCCTGTAAACTGAGAGCTCTGCAGCTGCTCTGCTAAGAGGATCCCTTTTCCTCCTCTGCTGGGTTTCTTGGCCAGCATTTCATAGGTGAGCAGGACAAGCAGAAAAGTGGGAGAGCAACAGCACTTTGGGATTTGGCTGGGGGATAGAGAGTTTGGGCTATTTACCTTTATCCTTTATAAGTGGCAAGGCTCACTCTGTTGGACCCTCTAAAAAAATGTGATTTAAGACTTGCAAGGATGTCTTAGTTAAGTGCTACGTGGAGAGGAGCGAAAGCAAATACCTCCAGAGATCCCACAGGCTGGCAAAGGCCCAAGAACGGACCAGTCGAGGCTTTTCAGCAGCCTCTTCCTGAAACATTTAAATAATTTAGAAAGCATTAACTCTTACTGACAGCTTTTTCAGACAGCTGTTCCACTTGCAGGGCCCTATCAAAAACCTCATAACTCTTAATTAAAAAAAAAAAAAGATACTGCAATGGCCCCAAATCTTGGCCAGGGTTGAACGTGGCTTCAGAAAGAAGCTGTAGGTATTTTTCTCTTCTGAAATGCTTTCCTTCTACAAGCAGGTCTTCCAGAGGCCACCACCTGTCACTTATCTGCAGTGGAACAGGGCAGAATGTGTAAAAGCAGTTAGGAGACGCGTCCATCAGCATTTCGCTTGCTTGGGGCTATTCAGAGGAAAGGAGCTGTTCCTTGCAGTGGTTCAACTGTGTTAAATACTGCAAAAATTAAGCAGCTATGAGGCTTAAATGAGCAGCCATGACATCTCTTCTTGGGCATTACGTGGAAGATCTCCTCCTCCACCACCACCAGTTTCACACTCCAGCATCCCCACAGGGTACCGGGGTCGTGTTTTGGAACACGAAGTGCATCACTACACAACTTTTATCCCCTATCTTATTGCCACCAGAAATGAAAACAGCTTCTAAAGAAGCAGCAGGGGTTGGGCTAAGCTTTGTAAAGTTACTCCTGCACCTCCCTCCCACCATCCAAAAGGTACCTGGATGAAACAGGAGAGCAGCTGTAATTCACCCAAACCCAGAAGTTAACACAAAAGCAAAGTCTATACTCGAAACATGGAAAGACACAGAATGAGAGCAGTGAACCCATCCCACCTGATCACCAAACACATTTCCAGTTCTGATTCAGAGAGGAACTATCCCTGCCACAAGAAGTGAGCCCAGCCCAAAGGGTACCCCAAAAGCAGACCTCTTGCCCCGAGTAGCCTCAAGCTTCCCCCTCAACCCCAGAAACAGGGATTTAGACTCACAACAGGCTTGGCAGGATAACATAAATCACCCCACACAGTTTCTGTGTCTAGGAACCACAAAACAGCAGCAGTGGCAACACCACAGGTGGGGGGGGAGAGGCAGCAGCACCAGGTCCGATTTTACTGTCCATCATCAACCCCAAATAAAAAAAAAGCCCAGTCTAGTGGCTAAATAATTGCTGACAATACACGATAAGAGTGTTATTCATTAGGACATTGTTTATGGTTCGTCTACATGGCTTCCATGGCTACAGCAAGAGGGATGATGTTTGCTAGCATTTTAGATAACATACATGCATTTTGGTTTCACTCAGCACTGCACTTTCCCCCATGTGAAATATCCATATCTAAAGCCTCACAGACAGGTTGCTAGAACGTCTTAGCATTAATTAGAGAAAATCCAGAACGGGTAACACCTCGTGTTCACCTCCCCATGCACATCTCAAAACTAAATCCGGACCCTGAAAAGACACCACACTCTGGTTAATGTAAGGATGAAGAAGACATTTGATCACAATTTAAACACAAAAACACCGAGACATCCAGCGCAGGCAATAGATATCATCACTAAGCAGCAAAGCCCATTGAAAATGCATTAAGTACTGCCTTACTTTAGTGAAATAAATAATTAAAGAGCTGGCAGAGCCGATTTTCTAGATTCCCTGTCCAAACGCATCACCCAGCAGCACTAGTGCTTCAGTTTGGGGAATTTTTTTTTCTTTTTTAAGACCACAACTTACCTGCCACTACTTCTTTAATAGAGATGCTGTTCAAACAGCCTCCGCTTCCCCCTCCTGCGCTCCCCCGCCCTGAGCCACCACACTTGTTTCCCCTAAACACCACTTGCTCAGGTGGCCGAGGAGGCAATGGCTCGTGCTTTTCCAATGGCTCCAATATTAGTCCATCCAGAGCATCTTTCTCCCTCACTTCCAATTGGTGAGCGGCGAATGGGTGGAGTGAGAGCACGACCCATTAGCTCCCAGATGGGCATCTCCAAACCCGGCTCTCCCAGCCCGAGCAGCGATGCCGACGTGCCGCTAACTTCATGCCCGCGAAGCACCGCTCCGCATGCCACCCCAGCCCCGACCAAGGCTTGGCTTTGGGGTTGTCTCCTCGCTGAGCTATTCGCCTCTGGTAGCAAAAGGAGGAAAGATAGAATAATTAAAGCGACCCTGTGCTTCGGAACCGGAGCTTCTCGCTGGATGCTGTACGGAGAAAGCTGTGCCTCCTTAAAAAAGAAAAAAAGCTTTGTGGCAGGGAGGCTCAACTGAAGTGAGAGGATACTGTACCTTACAGATAGAGGTAAAGGGGAAAAAAGAGGATGCAAAGATGCAGGTAGAAGAGAGGGAGGGAAAAATAACCTGCTGCCAAGAGGTAGATATAGCACATTTCTTAAAGATACAGCTGCTGCACTCCGCGAGCGCGGTGCCCACCCCATCAAGGGCTGGGCTCCGATGTTTTTTTCCACGCTACCCAGCATGACAGTTCAGCTGCATGGGCGGCAGCAGCAGTACAAGGGTTAACGCGTGTGTTCAATGAGGACCCTGCATAAGGGAAGGAGAAACAGGGCAGTAAGTCTGTTCTAACAGCAAGTTGCAACAACAACAACAAAAAATAGAACTGAAGAGACCTCACCTCATCCGAGGAGGCTTTTATGTCCACGCCTGTCTGCTCAGCGCTCGGCTACGCCGTGTCTAAAAGACTTCGGAGGGAAGATGCCACATCCTCCCCCCTCCCTCCGGCTTATTCTACTGCTTCACTTTCCTTACAAGATTTTCATAACAATAAGCCGAATCTCCCCCCAGCTGGATATTTAAAAGCCTGGAGGAACGGTCTACGATGTCCAAAAAAGCAAAAACCTAACTCCAGAAAGCAACGAACTCAGACTTGGGAAAAGGCAGAACCCTAAAAAGAAATAAGACCGAAATAAATAGCAAGTTATCCAAAAGCTGGCAGGACTGGATCGCTTCCATCCCCGAGTCTCCTACAGTAACTCTAACAATTACTGTGACTTCAGTATAAACGTCCTAGAAATCCTGTTTGCCAGGAGGCAGCAAACATTTCCCGGTGCAAAGCAACACGAGGCAGGGCAAGGCTTGGGAAGAGGCATCGTTTTTAGCCGAAGGATTCACTCTCAGCCACATACCCTCATTTTCAAGTCCCTGCTACAGACTTGTTTCCGCTGCACGAAACCACAGGCAATGCATGTTTTTAAACACCTCCTACGCGTTTTCTCTGCCGAGACTGCTCATCCAGTCTCCTCCATTTTTTTTTTTTTTGTTACATGCCACCTGACGAGCTTTTCCAGGTGAGGCGCATCAGATTGAGATTTCATAGCATGTAAAGCAAGAACATCCTGGCTCACAAAATTTTTGAGGGTGGAAGAGACCCTTGGAGGTCTCTAGCCTCGCTCCTTGCTCCAGGTAGGACCACTTGCACAGCTACATCAGGCTGCTCAGGACCTCACCTCATCAAGCCTGATACCTTCCCTAAAAAAAAGTTTCACAGGCAAGACTTCTGTCCTTGCGATCACAGCAGGGCTCAGCTCCAAAACCAGCACAATTTACTATAAGTTTCCGCTTACAGATTCTTTGAGGTGAAGCAACATGTAAAATCCTGAACCCCGCTGATGCTTTTAAGGGACTCCCTTGTAGCAAGACAAATCTGCAATAAAAGGATCTTAATACCTCCCCTTATACCCACACTTGATACCTTTAACAGCAGCTTGAAGGAAAGAGTTGACAGCATCACACAGCCCTGAGGGTGAACTGAGCCCTCCTCGCCTCCAGCAGGTATTTCAGGTTTCAGACACTGCTGCCGGATTCATTTCACCAATGAACAAGATTAATGAAACAAAAGACCGGCCAAGATCAGTTTCTATTTTTACTTTTTCCACGGCGAGGTTGTTTATCAGCTCTCCCTGGCTACCCTGCCCAGGGTGTAGCAGGGACCCGAGCGGTTCCTTAGAGATAGCGGACAAGCAGGCACCACCAGGAGAGGTCCAAGAGCGAAGTGCATCAACATAACTGCACTAAAGCATCCAACTAAGTCCTACCTGTGCTGCCTCCCTCCTCACCCACCATCTCCAAAGCTCTCCTGAGATCTTGGTGGGCTTCTCTGCTGCCCCATACCACCCTTCTCCAGTCCCCAACCCCTCCATCCCCAAATCACGCACCGTCCACCGGCCCGGTCCACCTCTGCGTCACCAAGCGTTGCGGCCACGGGGCCAAATCCTGCGAAGAGCCAGCGCTCGCCCCAAACTGGCCATAGGGCGAGCGGAGAAAGGTGAGCCGGGGGTAGCAAAAAGAAGCTGGCTCCATCAGGACGGAGAAGATAGGAGAGCCAGGTACGAAGCAAACCGTGTCTCCCTTCACCTCCTTCAGCGGGTACTGTTGGGACATGCAGTCTTAGAGCCTTCTGCCCAAGAAGTTGCTTTTTGGAGAGAAATTAGGGCGAAGAAAGAGCTGCTCCAGCAGCTCTGCTGCTGCTGTCACAGCCCAGCAGAGCACACTGGAAAGGCTGCGTCTCCAGCCTGTATTTAAACGCCCCTCTCAGAAAGCAGAGATGCAGCACAGGAAGAGACAAATTCCAGCTCTGCGTCGGGCTGATAAGCCAGGTTTATAATATTCAAGAAGTATTGGCATTACTACAATTCCTCCCTACCCTCCTGCCCCCTCCCTCGAATATCTTGTGCAGTGGCTTGTTGTGCACAATAAGCAAAAAAAAAAAAAAAGCCCAATTCCTAAAAAATCAGCGTGTTCCGGTGGGAACAGCCAACACGTTGAATTAAACAAACGCACACATGTTAAACCCTGGGGATGCAATTAGACTTGCAGCAGGGGGAAGAGGCATTTAACTCCTGTAGAAGGAGACGGCGGCAGGCAAGAGGAAAAGGACAATAAACCTGATGACTGACGCTGTACATTGCGGGGTGGCTTTTCCCCAACCATTGCAGGGTGCCAGCACCTGCACCAACACCAAAAGGCAAGGAGAACACCTCCTAAATTGCCCCGTCATGCTAACTTTCCACTCCTTACCGGGTCCCACAAGTGGGTCGCACCCACCAATAACTCAGCCCATCACCGTTGCTGTTCAAAGCCTCCCCGCAGCATCTTGAGACAAAGGTTGCCCAGCTCCAAGCACTGATCAGCTAGGATCTCTCCTCCAGCTTTAAATTTTTATGGCCTCAAGCTCCGCCAGGGGAGATTTAGGCTAGACACTAGGAGGAAGTTTTTCACAGAAAGGGTCATTGGGCATTGGAACAGGCTGCCCAGGGAGGTGGTTGATTCACCTTCCCTGGAGGTGTTTAAGGCACAGGTGGACGAGGTGCTGAGGGACATGGTTTAGTGTTTGATAGGAATGGCTGGACTAGATGATCCGGTGGGTCTCTTCCAGCCTGGTGATTCTATGATTCTATGAAATTTGTGACCTCCTTGTGCTGCCAGAGCCCCCCACATTATCAGTGGTCTCTATCCATCCCACCACAAGCTGCCATTCTTCAGGTGTTTGCATCACATCATTCAAACCTGGGGAACTGAAAAACATCCAGGGGAGGAAAAGCTCTCACCCAACACAAGTATAAAGTCAACATTACCCACTCCAGTGGCTTTGATCAGTTTTTCATGCTTTCTTCATCTTCTTATGCTTTTTCAGCAGGACGAGGACTGAAACCATACTCTACTCTGTCCGTGCCCTATTCAAATTAATAGTTCCCACGGGCCCATCCGAGCTTGCAGACCTCTTTTTGATAACAGAGTTATACTGAAGCCCTTAGTACTGCTGTTTTCTTTAATTATAAGTCAGAGCCAGGGATTAATTTAGAAAGGGGGAACAGAAAAATTCACAGAGTTGCAAGTGACAGCTAAAAGCTTTGATATCAAAGCCAACCCTGACAGATGCAGAAGCTTCCAGCGCTCAGCTCCAGGCCGGCATGTCACCATGCTCTGCCAAAAGGCTTTATGTGGAGCTTATCCTAGATCATATTTAGAAAGTTATATTGCATCAAAAAGTTTTTTCCATTTCACCAGGTCTCTACTCCAACTCCTGAAGGAGCTGCTTTGCAGACATCGTGAGCCCAAAACACTGCTCAGATTCGACTTAAGATGAAGTTCAAGGATTCAGCATCCCCAGTTTTTAACCTGCATCCTTCACAGCAAACTCCCTATCCCGTTTTGGCAGCGACAGCACCGCACCTAGCAGCAAAGGTAGCTTGGATTTAACAGATGCTGGGTTGCCTGGATTTAACAGATGCTGATGTGCTTGGCAGCAGTTGGCATATTTAGAGGGTAGATGACAGTTTCATGATGATGAGTCATTAAAGTGTCCCGGAGAGTTGTTTACTCCCAGAGAAATCCTGTATGAAGAAATGGGACACTTCTAGAAGTGGGTTTGCGTTATGAAGAAGAAACTCTGGTGCCACCTAAGATGAAGCAACAGAAGTCTGACAGCAATCAAAGTGGCTTCCCAGACACCTAAGTCACAGTGCAGTACTAGAATTATTACTTGCTGGAAAAAAAGAACAGCTCTTCCCATAGGTGATGGGATTTAGCACCTGTCTTGGGGCATAAAGCATAAAAGCAGAGCATCACCGCACTTCTGCAAGGTTTGAGCTTTTCATCTTGCAGAGATAAATAAAACAGCAGTAGGATAAGTCACNGTGGGTTTGCGTTATGAAGAAGTAACTCTGGTGCCACCTAAGCTGAAGCAATAGAAGTCTGACAGCAATCAAAGCGCCTTCCCAGACACCTAAGTCACAGTGCAGTACTAGAATTATTACTTGCTGGAAAAAAAAGAACAGCTCTTCCCATAGGTGATGGGATTTAGCACCTGTCTTGGGGCATAAAGCATAAATGCAGAGCATCACCGCACTTCTGCAAGGTTTGAGCTTTTCATCTTGCACAGATAAATAAAACAGCACTAGGATAAGTCAGAGTCATAGAATGTTTTGGGCTGGAAAGGAGCTTTACAGGTCATCCAGTCCAACCTCACTGCAGACACAGGGACCATCTTCAACCACATCAGGTTGCTCAAAGGTCCCATCCAACCTGACCTTGAATGTTTTCAGAGATGGGAGCTCCACTAACTCCCTGGGCAACCTGTGCCACTGTTTCACCACCCTCATTGCAACAGCTTTCTTCCTTATACCCAGGCTAAAATCATCCTCCCTTAGTTTAAAACCATTACTCCTTAATAATAAAAATCTAATCATGCCGGACTAAAATCCAACTTTGCAGCAAGCCTCAGGCTCCCTTCTGCAATAGATGAACTTCTCAATGACACTTCTTTTGAGCCAGCATCTTACACTTCCATTCTGGATCCCACTGCTTTTAAAAACAAGATATTTTTGTTTTCACATTGACTCAATAAACACAAAGCTTGATTTTTAAGACCCAAAGCAGTTGTTACTGACTTACTGCAGCTTTTCTAGAAGTCAAGACACTGAGTTTAAACATCAATGACTTGTGCGAGCAGGGGAGTTAAGCAAGTGCTCCATTTAAAAGCCCAACTCGTCTCTAGCTGTGTTCATTTAAACAAGCTGAAGCATTCAAATTGCCAAGGCACAACACACGAGCTGGAGAGGAACTTCCTCTGCGGTACATAATTCTTAGAGTGGCAACCGTATAAAAGCCACAGATATTTCAAAACTAGAAGACTCTGGCTGAGCTGGATTAGCCAACGCATCTTGATTTTAGAAGGGAAACAGCGATGGGCATCACAGGGGTGGTAGAAGGGACTGAGGTCACAGCAGACTAAAGTCTTGCATCACCATTTCCTTCCAGCCTCCAAAGAGGAAAAAAAAAAAGCCACAAACCCAACTCCAACAGCAACTCAGGTGAGAAAGCTAAAGCACAGCTGGATTTCTCCAGCCCTGGGTCATGCAGTTTATCACATGGTTCAGCTGCAACGTTTGAGGGACAGTAACTCCACAAAGGAGGGACAAGGTCACCTTCACACCTAGGGGAAACACACGAGAAGCCCTCCAAACACTGCATGCTAGGAAAAGAGTTCTGTGTTCCCAGAAGATATGGTTTTAAACTGAAAGAGGAGAGATTTAGGTTAGACGTTAGGAAGAAATGTTTTCATGTGAGGGTGGGGAGGCACCAGCACAGGTTGCCCAGAGAAGTTGTGGCTGCCCTGTGTTCACGCCAGGCTGGATGGTGCTTTGAGCAACCTGATCCAGCGGGAGTTGTCCCTGCCCATGGTGGAAGATTGGAACTGGATGAGCTTCAAGGTCCCTTCTACAATTCTAAGACCATTGATGTGGATATTGCTTGCGTACAGTAGGGTCACACCAACACAACAAGAGTAAAAAACCCACAGTCCTGGACATAAAGAAGAGCAGTGCAGATGAAAACTTCGAGAAGGAACAGCAAGCCTGAAGCACAATCCTCTGCAAGAAAAGTTCTCAGGAAAAGTTTTGAGGACCAGCCTTCCCCACTTGCTGCTTTGCAGGCAAAGCTGTTGTGCCACCTACAGTCCCTTTTACTCCAGAACAAAACTCTCCCACTCAAAACTCGAGTCCGCCTCATTTAATTTAGTCTCAAAGCGGCACTAACACAGCCCTGCTGAGTAAGGAAGCGCTTCCTTTGGCAAGGCAGGGGGACAGTCGCTTCAGAAAGCGACTTTTAAAAGTTTAGCGTAAACCACAAAGCACGTTTCCAAGCGTGTTTGAGCCCACCTTTCAAAACTTGACACACACTGCTGGCTTTTTTTGCCAATACACCCGGCTACTCAAGTCCGTTTCGGCTCGAACGAGACGCTTTCACCTTTATTTTTGTCTCTTTATTGCGGCTTTTACACCATTACTGACATGATGTCAAGCAACCGCATCCGCAAGCGGAGGTGAACAACACAACTTGTTTACTCCTAACTAGGAAAGGGGAACAAGTACAAAAAGAAGAGGGGGGAAAGCACCCCCAGAATAAGAAGCCACAACATTTGCATCGCTCCTGGATCCCCTGGTTCTGCTTTGATGCTCCCCCAAGGTGTGTGCAGGGTATCGCCCCCTCCCCACACAACCACAAAGAGCTTCGAGTAAACGATGTAAAAAAAGGTTTCCAAGGATTTTTACCCTCTCCCAGGCACGTTTCCAAGAGAGAAGAAGGGAAAAGCAAGATGTATCCCCCTCCCCAAGCATCCCAAACCCCTCCCGGCTGCTGCAAAGGGCAAAGCTGGGGGGGAAGGGGAGAAGCAGGGAACCACCAAACAAGCTACAGACACAACTTCTCCCACTCGTGGACCCCCCGGGCTCCTGTCACCGTCCCTCACCGCATGGCTGGAGGTGAAACACCCGTCTCGCTGCCATGGTCGCCTCCGCTTTGCCTCTCATCCCGTCTTCACCATCTCCACACTTTTCGGGCTCTCTCGCGGTTGGCAGAGGGGGAATTGGATCGCATGGTTTGGTTTTTCTCCCCCAGCCTCCCCTCCCTCCTCCCTCCTTCTTTTCTACCCCCTCCCCAGCCGATTAGAAGCAATTAAAAGGCAGCAGCTCAGCTCGAAGCGGCAGCGAAACTCTCGGGGAGGGAGCGGAGCCGCCGCCCCGCCCGGGTCCTAGCGCCGCCCGCACCCCCGAGCCCCGCGGGGAAGGAGCTGGGGTTGCAGCCAGCCCGACCCTCCCTGCTCTCTCCGCTGCTAAACCGGGGCCCCCACAGCACCTCACCCCCCCGGCTTTTAAACGCCTGCAGGGATGGGGACTCCACCACCTCCCCGGGCAGCCTCTGCCAAGCGCCCAAGGACTCCTTCATAGAATATTTGCATTAGAAGGGACCTTAACGATCATCCAGTTCCAACGCCCCAGCCATGGGCAGGGACACCTCCCACTAGATCAGGCTGCTCAAAGCCCCATCCAACCTGGCCCTGGACACTCCAGGGATGGGGCAGCCCCAACTTCCCTGGGGAACCTGTTCCAGTGCCCACCACTTTCATGGTGAAGAAATTCTTCCTTATTGTCTAGTCTAAATCTGCCCCTCTCCAGTTCATACCCATTCTCTCTCATCCCAACACCACAAGCCTTTATGAGTAGTCCCTCTCCAGTTTTCTTGTAGCCCCTTTCAGGTAGTGGAAGGGCACTATAAGGTCTCCTCAGAGCCTGCTCTTCCCCAGGCAGCACAAGCCCAACTCAGCCTGTCCTCCCATGGGACCTACTCCAACTCTCTCTATCTTTGTAGCCCCCTCCTCTGGACCCATTCCAACCGTTCCATATCCTTCTTATGTTGAGGATTCCAGAACTGGACACTTTACTCCAACATCAGGTCTCAACAGAGACAAATAGAGGAGGAAAATCCCTTCCCTGGACCTGCTTTCCGTGAGGAATTTCTTCCTGATGTCCAATCTGAACCTGCCTTGTTGCAACTTGAGGCCGTTTTCTCTCACACTGTCACTTGGGAGAAGAGACCAACACCCACCTTGCTACAACCTCCTTTCAGGCAGTAGTAGACAGCAATAAGGCCTCCAGCCTCCTTTTTTCCAGGCTAAACAAACACAGGTCCCTCAGCTGCCTTTCAACCCTTGGCTCCACCCCATTCCTCATCTCCATTCCCTTCTCTGGATTCTCTCCAGACCCTCAATGTCCTTCTTGGAGTGAGAGGTCCAAAACTGAACACAGGATTTTAGTTGCGGCCTCACAAGTGCTGAGCCCAGGGGCACAAAACCCTCCTTGGCCCTGCTGGCCACACCATTTCTGATTCAAGCCAGAAAACCACTGGCCTTCTTGGCCACCTGGGCCACTGCTGGCTCATGTTCAGCTGCTCTCAACCAAGACCCCCAGGTCCGTCTCTTCCAGGCAGCTTTCCAGTCACTCTTCCCCAAGCCTGTAGCTGCACAGAGTTATTGTGTCCCAAGTACAGGACTTGGCACTTGGCCCTGTCGAACCTCATCCCATTGGCCTCAAACGATCAGTCCAGCCTGTTCAGAGGCCTTTGTAGGGAGATGGGTTGCAGTTGGTGTTCCTCACCCTCTCAATCTCCTCCATCAAGGCTCATCACTTCGGTTAAAGAAATAGTTATTTTTCTAGGGATGCAAAGATATTAAATATTAGCATGTGAGATTAGCAGGGGAAAAAGAATCATACAACCAATCATAAAAACAATCATACAACCAATCATACAACCAATCATACAACCAATCATACAACCAATCATACAACCAATCATACAACCAATCATACAACCAATCATACAACCAAGGCAACCCAAAGCCCACCCAGTTCCAACACTCGTCATGGGCAGTGACACCTCCCACTGGGATCAGGTTGCTCAGAACCTCATCCAACCTGGCCTTCAACACCTCCAGGGATGGGGCAGCCACAACTTCTCTAGGTAACCTCTGTGAGGGCCTCACCATCCTCACAGGAAAACATTTCTTCCCAAGATCTCATCTAAATCTCCCCTCTTACAGGTTAAAACCCTCCCCTTCATCCCATCCCTGCACTCCCTGATCAAGATCTTTCCTGTAGACCCCCCTTCAGGTACCGGAGGGCTGCTTGAGCTCTCCCCACCTTATTGCATGCTGATTTTTATCCATCATCCAGATTGCTTTTCTCTGCCCCTCCAGAAATTCATGTGAAATCACGTGGCACAGGCACATTTGAGTCAAAAGCAGCCCACTGGGATCAGAATAAATCTCTGGGGCACAGCAGTGATGAACCTCAAGTTTCTTTACAAAAGCCAAGCAGCAACAATAATACAGTTTTTAAAAGCTGGAGCAGAGTGATGCTCTCCACTCTGCTTGGTCTTAAAACAAAGGATGCAAACACATTTCTTAAGCTCTTACAGACCTTTCTGCTTTTTTTTTCTTGTGAGTTTTCCCCAGCCACTGCTACGTGTTTTCCTCACTACCTGAGCAAAACCTTGTGGGTTGTTTCTGTCTCCTTAGTCAAATCCCTCACCTCAGAAGGAAATAAATGCTAAGAGGACCATGGGACACACAGCATCTGGGGAAGGAGTGAAGGAAACTTAAAACTCCTTTGCTGAAATAAAAGCCACATAGCAATAAGAGACAGGTGAGAGGGCACTTGCATCACCTCCAGTGTATGCAGTGTTGCACTGAGATAAATATTACCATAAAAGCTGGACTTCAACTGTTTTGTTTCTCCATTTCCCCACTTTCCCTTCCTCCAGAGACGTCTCAGAGCTGATCTAACTGCGGTAAGCTGTTCGGGGAATCGGGGGGAAAGAAGGTTTAAAGGTTTAAAGACATCTTGGCTACAGATTTTGGTCTCAAGGCAGCACACCCATAGCGAACCTTCCCCATCCTCTAAGTCAGAAAACCATATCCAGAAAAACACATCTAGAAAACCATATGACACCATTTCAGTTGGAATTGGGAACCCCCTTGCCAAGATTTGAACACTTAAGCTACTGTATAAGCTACAAATACTGAAGAAAAGAGTATTCATGCTTATTTATCACCTAGATCAATTTCAAGGAATCAGCTTAACTTACAGTTTCAAATACTAAGTCCTACCTCCACCAGGTCACAAGAGGAACCTACTCCTACCCAAAACCCATGACTGGAAGAGGAGTGGGGGAACCATTTTTAATCTGGTTATGTTGGTTTGGAAGACGTATTCATTGCACTAGTCTAAACTCTACGGATTTAATACAACATATAACTCCTTGCGTAAGTGGGATAAATGGCATCCAGTTACATCAGGTGACTGTCTTCCAAGTGGTGACCTTGCCAGCTCCTCCTGGAAGATGACAACCAGGAAGGAGACAACTATGGGAATGTGTGAGCACGCAAGGACAGCTTTGCAGAGCTGTACTTCATACAGAAGTCCTGCAGGGTTTTGTAGTATGTAGGTCTTGAAGGAATCCTATGGGCAAATCACTACCTGCAGAATACTGGACCCATATTCATTTCTTTTCATGGATCAACCCAAATCATATTTTCCCTTTGATGATGAAGGATTATTATAGCAGTAGGTGTCCATTGCTAGAAATGTTAGCCCCACCGTCATCAGTATAGCTCTCTAGAAGCTATCAGCTTGTCTGATGTGATGCCAGGCACCAGAGAAGGTATCGAATACGCTTTGTCTGGCGCTCTCTGGTCTATCCCAGTGTCCCCAGACCTGCCCTTTGCAGGCTGTCTCAACTGGCCCAGCTAAGCACAGTCACTCAGAGGGAGCTGGATCCAAGCAGCAGGAGTTACACCCTACCCTGAGCCCTTCAGCTCCTGAGAAGCCTCAGAGTATTCCCCTTAAGCAGGTTACTAACTTTATGCACAAAGACGATGTCCCTTAAAGGCAGATGTTCATCTCTTAACAAGTTACTTCTTTTTGACTGCCAAATGGGCATTAAAAGCTGCTCTTTGTACCTAGGCTGGTTTGAGGCTAGAAATCATTAGGAAGTGGATTTTTTCTCCGCAAGCAGAACATACAGGCCTCTATTACCTGTTCCACCAGGATCAGCCATGTATCTGAGCAGAAGACACTTTGCTTTCCTCCAAGCCAGAGGTGGATACCAGGTATGTTTGCTTTTTAGCAGGAAGCTTTAGCCAAGACCACAGTTTTTCTGGTGGGCAAAACTTGGAGCCTGCAGGAGTTCGGAGCCCAGAAAGAAACACTAGGTGGACCCACGCATTGCGGAGAAACGGTTATCCCATACTTATGCATGAGCTACTGCTGGGATTCCCCATGCCTGTGACACAGCCAAGCAAAGAAGTTGCTCACAGAATCAAAAATAAATAATAAAAAAAAGTACCACCATACCAGCAGTCAGACTTGTTTTATTTTGTTTTAAGCATGCCCTGAATACCTTCAATCCCCTCCTACTTCCTGCTGCTTTGACTGCAACTTAAGTGAAGCATCACTTTGCTTCACAAATCAAGTGTCTGTTGCCCAGCCTGTTTTGTGCTGCAGGAGCAGGGCTCTGCTTGCAGGACAGTGCAATAAATGCTGCAGCTCAGCAGAGGGAGCACAGTGTCCTGCTGGGACCCCCTCTGGCTGGAACCACCAGGTAACTCCTTCTGTCTGAGTTCTTGTCATTTGGAAGGGGTTTAATTATTTATCCCACCACCTGCTTCAATATTCTTTGGTCTTGCCCTTGGAGCTCAGCTCCACAGGTCTCAACAACAGCGCTAAGAATTCCACTTCAGGACACCCATTTGGAGTTGCTCTGTAAAGACTCAGATCGGCTTGAAGCACCAGATTTAAGCATCATGAAAATTCAGTATTAGGATAACTAGCGACTGTGAGGTCTGAACAGTCATATATTGAGAGATTAGGGTGAGTTTAGCAGCTGTCACTTTTGGTGCCTGTCCTCCAGCCCACAGCAGAGACACAAACATCAGGCACAACTCTATCAGATGAAAGGAGCACATCTCTAGTAACCATTGAAGCTTTCTCTCCCTGCNAGAGGAGGCTGAGGGGAGACTCTTTCACTTCAAAGCTCCGTGAAAGGTTGTAATGAGGTAGGTGTTGGTCTCTGTTGCAAAGTAACAAGCAGTAGGACAAGACAGAAAGGCCTCAAGCTGCACTAGGGAGGTTTAGATTGGATATGAGGGAAAAATCTTTACCAGAAAAGAGGGGTGAAGCATTGGCATAGGCTGCCTGGGGAAGTTGCGGAGTCACCATCCCTTAAACTGTTATAAAAGCACATGGCATATAAGACATGGCACTTTGGGTCATGGTTTAGTAGACATAGTTGTGCTGAGCTGTTGGTTAGACCTTGTCATCTTAGAAGCCTTTTCCAACCTTAATGATTATATGATTCTATAAGAGGTAACAGCACAGGCAGGTGACCCAGAAGCCTGATGCTTTAAGGCAAAGACAACACTCTGCTTCTCTTTACTCATGGTCATAACTAAGAAGGGGAGACCTGACCATGTAAGACAAAGAAAAAAGAGTTATATTTAAGAGGTAGATAAATATTCATTGCTTTGTATCCCTGAAGGGGATTTTTTTTTACCTACAGCTTCCCACAGACCTCAAGCACTGCTGGTTTTCTCTTCCAGCTGCTTGGTGCCATGCAGGGTCAGCAAGGACCAGAGCTGGTGCTCAGACTAAGCTGCTGGGAGGGTCAGAGTCCTTTAGATGCAGATTGCACCCAGATGGTGATTTCCTTCTGGCACGGGTAGGAGTTGGGGAAGACAGCCAGTCTCTCCAGCATCTTCTGCCAGAGCTCGATGCAGAAACTCCCCAACAAAACTCACACCAGCCTGCAGGCTATTAGACTAGGACTGTGCAGCCAACTTGTTAACCACCAACTACAACAGGGAGATACAAGCAGGACTGAACACTCAAACGTTGTTTGCTGCACAGTCCTTACCCTAAACACAGCTCCCTCCCCATATCACAGCATATGATCACTGGGACAAAGATAGTTTCACTTCCAGGAGGTATTTAAGGATCCCTTGCAGGCACGGAGGGGAAGCAACTCTCACTCAACCATGCCTTCTTGGAAAGGAGCTGAATACCACAGGAGACAACCTTGGAGAGGAATCTGACCACAAAATACCTACTTCAACCCTACTAAATGCACACATTTAAGGCAGAGGATAGCATCAGGAATGAGCCTTTTCCTCTGTGGTGGAGTTTTCCAAGTATACGCTCTATAGGAGCAGCAGGAACAAGGAGTCCGTAAAAAAAAAAACAAACCCCTAGGCATCCTGACTAGAAAATCCTGTAAGCATGAAGATGCCACCTGCCAGCAGAGCAGGAGCCAGCATGGCTCAGCACCTGCAAAATTAAGCTGTGATTCATGCAATGGACAGTATCAGTGCCTGAGCTCTTATCTACCAACAGTGTTGGTCAGCAGGGACTGCATGAACCCTGTTTTCCACATCTGGTGCCCTAAGAGCCAAGACGCGAAATAGAGACTACTCAGCCATCCCTGGAAACTGCCTGGATGACAGGGTAAGAAAACCATCTCCTTCCTACGAGTCCAGGAACTGGGGATGCTCAGGCCTTCCCCTCAGTAAGGGCATTCAAAGACTCGCTCCTCATCCAGCCATTTATTTTCAGAAGCAGCCTTGGAGATCAGGCAGAGCAAGACTGGCCAAGCTCACGCCTTACTAGAAAGATGGGATCACAACAAGACAAGACAGAATTAGGTTACCACTAGCTGGGCTTGACTGGAAACAGAGGGAGCAAGAGGTACATTTGGTGGTCTGCTAAAAAACTTTAGGTAGTAGATTCACCTGGAGATCTCTCTACACTGCAGCCAGAAAGCTCTAAGCTTGGTGTGGACTTGTGGCCACTCAAAGCCTCCTCTATACACCACAGACCTACAGACTCACTTGGCTGATGAATTAAAGCATTCTGTGCAGCTCATCACATCACAGGGCCACCCAGGCTCCCTGCAAGATTCATATAGGAAGCAGAGAGGTTTCCCTGGGGAAGAACCGACACAAAGCTTAATCTAAATCTAATTCAGAGTTTGGAGTCCTATATTGCACTTAATACCCATCAAGTCTTTCCACATCTTGTAGGAAAGCAGAGGGGCATCACACCCCAGAGGTGTTCAAGGCCAGGTTGGAGAGGGCTTTGAGCAATCTGATCCAGTGGGAGGTGTCCCTGCCACAAGACTTGAGGTTAGAACTGGATTATCTTTAAGGTCCCTTCCAAGCCAAATTGTTCTATAATTCCACATAAGGTAGGAGAGCTGGAGATAGTTTAGGGAAATGATGTAAAAAATGCACCTGAAGAACAATAGCACATGGACTTCATTACTTTTACAGCTAGGGTCTGTCCTTAAGACCCCTGTGACTCTCCACCTAAGGGGTGGATTTGAATCAGGGTTTGAAGGAACATTACTCACAGTTATTTTGCTATAAAGACAAAAGCTACTTTTAAGGGAGCAGGGCATCAAAATCCATCTCCCATGAAGCAGCTTGAGCCCTCCCCTGCCCCTTTAATTGCTGCAGAAAGCTACACTGGCACTCAGGTGTTAAACAGAAGATGTCTCCATGGAGCTCACCAAAGCACATCTCCATTTCATGGCTCATTAACAACAGGACACTGTGTGTCTGCCTGTATCCCTAGATCCCAGTGCCTGAAGCAGATGCCTGTCTGCCTCTGCTCCCTAGACCCCATAGCAGCAGTCGACCAAGGACCGGAGAACCTGGGCTCTGTCTCCCTCCTGCCAACACGTGCCTGAGAACCACCTCAGCTTATCATTATGGTACAGAATGCAGACCCAGGAATGCCACTGAAGGCACCTAAGGGGTGACATCCCACAGGAGATTATTTTCCATTGTTCTACATGCAATCATACCCACATTAGAAAACAAAACCTACCCTTAAATGATAGTACAGCCACACAAATGGTCCTGATAGCCTAGTAAGTAGGTCTCAGACAGAGATAAGTACAGAGAACCACAACTGAATGGCTGACTTCAGCCTCAGTTTAGCCTCAGAGCATTAAAAGATTGTTGATTTCAGCAGAGAACACACTTGCCAGCCTTTTTTTTTGTGCAAGATTATAATTTAAAGGGGGAAAAAAAACCCCATCAGTAACTTGTCCAGCCACTGGCATCCCCAGCCTCTCTTCGGCAGTTAGCAGCGACTCAAACAATGTGAATATTTTCACTGCTGCTGGAGGCAACGTGCTGGCAATAAAGAGTTCAGCATGGTGTTTGTTTAGTTATTTTCAGAACGCTAATGGATTTAGAAATAAATGATGGTCCTTACTCAATTCTCGACTGAACATGTTCTGAAGCTCATAACAGGCTAGAGCCACAGATCCAGATGATGTCATGTAATAGAGCAATAAAGGATTACACAACTGAGGGCACTAGATAGAAAACAGGAACACTCAGCAACATCTAAAGATGTAATAAGGAAAAACCTTAAATCCTAGCGACACACACTTGCAAAGCCCCCTTGCCTGACACGTCCAGTTTGATCACACGACATCCACAGATGTAAATATTTACCCGAAACCTTCATGCCCAAGAAGAGGGTGGCACCAGGTGCCAATGCACATTCATACCAAGCAAAAGCATGCTTGAAGCAGCACAAAAAAAAGCCCCAAGCCTAGCAAAAAAGACAAATATTCTGCAGGAAAGTAGCTCAAACTCAGCAGCAGTTTCTTGAGGACTTGCAGCAGAGAAGCTGTTAGTCAGAAGCAACAGTAACAGTTTCCAGAGAAGCAGAAAACCCTACTTTTAACACATAAAGTGATCATTCATATGCTGCAATGAGGTAGAAGATACTTCACACTTTGGGGTGACTGCTTTCATCTCATTGAGCAGATACAATTGCTGGCAGTATACAAGAGAAAACATGCCCCTCAAGTTCCACTAAGAGCTTCGAAGCTTCGTGGTGTCTCATTTGCTGCTAAAACAGATTCTCACTTTGCTAAACTTGCTTAAAAATAAGTTGTTGTGTGAAAAGTCTCTTGCTTTCCTCCACTTGAGGTGCCACCTCCCCCAGCAATGGAACAGTAGGGTACAAGTGGCAGCAATAACTAGTTTTCCAAGTTACATGATTTTAATTCTGCGCCTCTAGCTTGAACACTGGGATCAGAACTGGATATTTGGTAAAAGGATGCAGTAGAAGAGGCATTTTAAGAAAAAAAAATCTAGAGTCCAGGTAGCTGATAAAGCGTTCAAGTTGAGTGGGAGAAGTACAGCATCCCTATTTAGGTCCTCTTGGGGAAGGGACATTTTTATCCTGTTTTGATTTAATGAAAACAAAGTCTTCACATACCCATGGGTTATCATATCTGCTCAGGTTTGAGAGCTCATCACTTCAAAGCAACATCAATTTTTAGGAGACACCTGGCCTCTGAAACAAGTAAAGTGACAGTAAAAGCTAATGCAAGAAAGCCCCAGAGCAGAATGACACTTTGAAGCTCAACTGTTAGTAAAGGAAAGTGGATGCCAGCACCTGCTCCCTACAGGGATTGGAAGGTCTCTTGGTTAGCCAGATACAGAAGTTTATAATGAACTGAAGGTCCTACCAGCAACAAAGCTACATTAGAAATCAGCTTGGAAATAGATGCTCAGATTAAATGAAACCAATTGATAAGTTTAAACTTACTTCTGGACGAATTCATGTCCAGTAGCAAAACCACAAGTTGCTATAAGGAAGCAAAGTGGATCCATTTTCCTACTGTTAAGCAGAAGCCCATAGTAGTTATCAACACACTTGAAAAGCACAGATAGGACTAAAACCTTTTAGCAGATGTTTTGGGGTGGTTTGGGTGCTAAGGGACAGATATGGAGTTCCCCACTGGGGAATGGAGGCACCTGGGTCATTTACTGGACAGATCTAACGAGGTGTTAGTCACCTTCACCACCTTCCTTGGTAAGAAATTCTCTAGCACAGAGTCCAGGCAGCATTTGCCTCCTTAAAATAAAACTAACAATCACTCCAGTTTTTCATTTATAAAAAAAAGATTTCCATCCTATTCCAGCCCTACAGATATGGGATAGTAATTCTGTTCACAAGTGAGACATCCCAAACTAATTAGTGCATGAAAGCAGTAGCTGGGTATGCACACACTGAAACAAACCCTTCAAAACAGTGCTTTTATTAATTAAAAACTTAATTGGCTTCTTGATAATCAGCAGTATGACAGACTGTAGAAGCTACTGCCTGAAGATAGAGCCACTCATTTCCACACAGGTAGGTGACGTGGTCGCACAGGGACCATCGCCTGGTGTGGTTTAGGACACTGGTACACAGACCTCTCCTTACTCCAGGGTAAACACAAGTAGCACCTCTTAACAGCAAATTGAAGATTTTGTAACCATTCTCCAGAGGAGGAGAAAGTTGCATTCCCCACTGCTGGGTTAAACAAAACCAAGCACTTTTGATATTAAAAGCCCAGCTGAGTCAAATACGAAATCTACTAAACAGCACTTGTTCCTCAGAAGTAGTTTGTACTAGTAGCATTCCCACAGCCTGAAGAAGTGGATAAATAAAGCTTTTCATACCATTATGAACCAGCTCAGTCCCATGTAACTATATTTTGCATTAAATGCCATTGGCTATTGATGTCATCAAGGGCTTATAAAATCATGGGATGGTTTGGGTTGGAAGGTTGGTTGCCTTACAGATAATCCAGATCCAACACCCTGCCGTAAGCAGGGACACCTCCCAGTGCATCAGGTTGCTCTAAGTCCCATCCAAGCTGACCTTGAACACTTCAAAGGATGGGGCAGCCATGACTTCTCTGGGCAACCTGTGCCAGCACCTCATCCCTCTCACAGGAAAACATTCTTGAGGTAGAACAGAACGTTCTCAGTTGGAAGGGACCTACAATGATCACTTAAGTCCAACTGTGAGATGATCAATTCTGGTTTCTGCAACTCTTTCTAACAGGGCAAAAACAAGAGACCTGTTTCAGTGTGATCTGGAGGCTTTGAGCCTTTTTTTCAGTCTCTGCAAGGTAGGAAGGGAAACAAACATTTGAATCATAGAATCACTAGGTTGGAAAGGATCCATTGGATCATTGAGTCCAACTATTCCCATCAATCACTAAACCATGGCCCTGAGTATGTCATCCACCTTAAACCCCTCCAGGGAAGGTGACTCAACCACCTCCCTGGGCAGCCTTTGCAGCAACCAATGACCCTTTCTGTGAAAAATTTTTCCTGATGTCAAGCCTGAACCTCCCCTGGTGGAGCTTGAGGCCATTCCCTCTCATCCTGTCCCCTGTCACTTGGGAGAAGAGCCCAGCTAGCTCCTCTCTACAACCTCCACTTAGGGAGTTGTAGAGAGCAATCAGGTCTCCCCTCAGCTTCCTCTTCTCCAGGATAAACACCCCCAGCTCTCTCAGCTGTTCCTCATCAGGCCTGTTCTCCAGCCCCTTCACCAGCTTTGTTGCTCTTCTCTGGACTCGCTCCAGAGCCTCAACATCCTTCTTGTGCTGAGGGGCCCACAACTGACCCCAGGATTCGATAAGTGGTCTCACCAGTGTCAAGTACAGAGGGAGAAGAACCTCCCTGGCTCTGCTGGTCACACCGTTTCTGATCCAAGCCAAGATGCCATTGGCCTTCTTGGCCACCTGGGCCACTGCTGGCTCATGTTCAGTCACTGTCAGCCAACACCCCCAGGTCCTTCTCCTCCTGGCAGTTTCCAGCCAGACTTCTAGTCTGTAGCTGCACAGGGTTGTTGTGCCCCAAGTGCATTTGGTAGCAAGGCTGAATTCACCTGCCAGTCTACAAAGAGTTAAGGCAAAACTGTTCCATGGACACTTCCAGGCAGACTCTAAGGACTATATTTTATAAGCTGGTTTGTAACTTTTGTCCCATTAATATACATAATCAAGCAGCTTAGCATTAATAGCCAGTATTTTAATAATTCAGCTCTGTTGCTTAATCTGAAGTATTAGGCAGGTAGGTTTAAAGACCGTAGTTGGAATCACTCGCTGCAACATTGTTGGCAGAGCTAAACAAGGAAGAGCAAACAATAAAACGATTACAGTTTCTCAGAAAACTGACCTGCGAGCAAAGCAATTGTGGACAGGCTTTGAGACAGAGGAATTGGGGAGGAACAGAACAAAACAGAGCAAGCTCATTTTGGCTGAGTAGCAAGGATGTCTTCAACAATTAAGCCACTTAGACTGCAGTCTAGTCATCCTCTCCTAGGACAGTTATTCCAGCCCAAACCAGAAAAACCCAGAAGTTGCTGTATAGCAAACGGGGGGGGTTGTGTGTTGTTTTTTTCAATAGAGTTGGAAGAAAAACAAGTGGTTATTATCTCTTAATTCCATCTTAGCATCAGTCCAATGCCAGAAGAATATGAAATTGTTTCCTTGTCACGGGGAAGCATCCCTACATGTAAAAGCACACAAGGATCTTTTTCATTTATTTCACAACTACGTGCCAAGTTGAGATGCACAGACACCTCAAGGCACTTATAAACTCTTGGGTAAGAGATTTTCTTACCCAAGCAAGAGCTTGTAACTCATCTAGATAGTTTCAACTCATACAGATGTTAATGGGCACACTCAGCCTCAGTGCACAGCACCAAAATGTGTCCAGCCAATCTCGAAAGCTATAACATGATGTTTTTGAGACTCCACCACTGAATTTGGCTTTCCCTTTCTTCATTCTCTGCTTGAGGCTGCAGAACTACATGAAATGTCTTACAACGCTGCTAACAGGGCTCTTAAACCCAGCAATGAGCAGAAGCAGGCATTCTATACCAAACTGACAAACCTCAACCTGTATTTGCCAGTTTGAAAGCTGCATTCATAATTGCTCCCCACGAGGCTCCTGTGTGCCACGCCGCAGATCCTGTTCCGCAGACAGCTGCGATTGCTAAACCTGCCCTCTGTCCTACACTTCTAGATTCTCAGGTGTACTAGCTGAAGATAAGGACTAGACTTCAAAAAAGCCACCTACAGAAGAGCTGGCACACTGTCATCCGCTCGGATGGTTTCCTCATGCAGACACACTGGCTCCTAGTGAAGAGTTCTGAGGAAGCAGAAAACTGAAATCAAAGCAGAGAGTGACTTAACAGCGATTTCCTTCTCTGGGGAGCTCCCACATGCCCTACCCTTTCATCAGTGTTCCCATAAGGAAGAAGGTCCTAAAGCTCTAGGATGTAGCAAGAAGTTACACCCAAAGACCAAGGAAAGTATGTCAGGAGCACAACTCCTTAATCACAACACTATGAGGGTTTTTGTTTTGGTTTTGACAGGGATGGGTTTGTAGAAGGAGCCTTGATGCCATTTCCTGGCTCTCAGCACCAGAACAGCTAAAATTAGTTTCACTTAGAGATTGATGATCCCCTTTCACTGATTTAACATCCACTACAGAACAACCATTTGGTCTCTAACTGAATTGAAACAGTCTTGGTTGTCTAAAGGTTTTGCTAACTGCCCTAATGTAAAAAAAAAGGGCTTCTGAAAGAAGTCACACATCTTAAACCTTCTGACATTTTCTAGCATCTCTGAAACTCCAGACTGACATGAAGAAAGGCAGATAGATTCAGCTCAGACTGACCTGCGACTGCTATTCCCATGAGAACATTTTTACACCTTAGTGAGTTAGGCAGCAGTTTGATGCTGGGAACATTTTGGTTCTGAACAAGAACTGATTTCTCTATTCACTTCATTTTCTTTCCCCAAGACAGTGCCAGTCGTGCATCATTTTGTCTCGGAACACTGAGATCTTGAACTCGAGACCTTCTGGGAACCAGATAAGTAGCTAGAATTGGGGTCACAGAGTTGACATCATTAACCCAACTGAAAACCATTATAAAGCCAAGATGCTGCTGAGGGGAGGACGTCCTTAAGTGATCAAGTTTACAGTAACTCCACACACTTTTAAGCTTTAGGAAAGGAGAGGTCCAGTGATGCCTTCCCCACAACAGCAAGAGGTTGAGCTTCCACCTCCCCTTCCAGGTATCCAATCACAGAATCACTGGGTTGAAAGAGACTCATCGGATCATCAAGTCCAACCATTCCCACCAAACACTAAACCATGTCCCTCAGGACCTCGTCTACTCGTGTCTTAAACACCTCCAGGGAAGGCGATATACCAATATACCAATCATGAAAGATACTGCTGTTTTCTTCTTAACAAGGTAATTCCTACAGGGATATTTAATGCACAAACATGCCGAATCCTCATGGGGTACATGGAGGAGCTAGTATTCCTCTTCCCTATAACACAAAAACATTTGAATAAGAAGTTGCATTGCTTATACTTCATCTCCTTGGCCACACTGCCATTTCAGGATGCTTGTCCATCTCTCCCCACCCAGGTTATGGTTGATGTTACCTTTATGCCTTCAGAAAGGGTCTTTTCACTGTCAGACTAAGCTACCAACAAGGCTGTACTGCTGCCAGCTGGCAAAACCAGAAGGGAGCAAATCAAGGCAGCATTTGAAGGGAGCAACTCAAGCAGGCTGCTGCTCTCGAAGCTCTGTTTTCAGCCTGGAGATACAAAGCAGATGCCCACACTACATTTCAATAGAGGGCTTGCGTGCCATTGCAAGTGTTTTATTGGCTATGTACTGAGAATACCACAGCAGTAAACTGCCAGCCATCCTCTGACAAGATATGCTCCAGGACTTCCCTGTAGCTCAGCCAAGCTATTTTGATGATTGCTACCTGAACTATTACAGTCAAAATATTTTACTGTGCTCTGAAGCAATGTTATGGGGAATTACTAAATATTGAGAGCCAGTTGCCATCATATTGGTTGAGCAACATGATCTCCCTGGGCCTTTTTTCACCTCCTCAGGACACAAGCATTCCGCACCCAAGAGAATGGGATGAGAATATCTGGCTTGGTCCACACTGATAATTTAAGTGCTTGTTGGTTTTCACAAGAAATCTTTACTGGGGACACGACCCAAACTTGCTACCAGCTCTGCGTACCTTCACCATGAGCAATTCTCCCAGGCAGCCTGCCTAGACATCGTGTCTCTGCTTTCGGTCTCCCAGCAGACTGGAGAAGCAATTTGCACCTTCACCAGAGGCAGAATGGTTCTGTCTCTCAATACTAAGACCAATCACGTTTCAAGATCTGACAGCCCTAGAGAAGTTCAAAGCCTTATCAAAGTCTTATCCCTCGTTCCCAAGGTGCACGCTCCAGCTCAGAACAGTTTAGCACAATTTGCAGTTGATTTCAGTCTACATTAAACTTATCACTGCCTAGATCTGGTGTGGGTTGAGTCACCAGGCTGCTTTCAACCTTACTTATGAAAAAGGTTGAAAGCACAAACTAGCAGTGTCCCAATCCCACAGAGCATACTCAAGCGCTGAGAGCACCATCCTAGCCAGATTCGAGGTTATTATCCAACTTTCTGAAATACTGAGAGGTTCACATGGTTCATTTCCTATGCAAGAAGGATTGTGATCATCAACAAGCAATAGAAACTATGAGGAAGGAGTTTAGCAAGTCCTGTGAAAAACAGAAGGAACAGTTTAGTAAGAAGTGGAGAAGAAAGCCGGGTGCAGACAGCTGAAGAGGCAGCCTCCCTCCTTACAATATCCACACAGAGCAAGTGTTTCTGGTCACAGCTCCCCTACAAGCGCCACATTAAGATTTTGGTTCTGCAGAGAAAGCTGAGGCCTGGAGCACTGTTGCCACCAGCACATTATCTTTGAGCATAACAAGAATTGCTGCTGGTGGGTATGGCGATAAGCAGAAGCATCTCAGCGGCTTAGAATGGTTCCTTCCATTGATCAACAAAATCTGTATCCAGCCTAGCATCCTCAATTGGATAATGGCTACCAACAAATACCTAGAAGAGCACTTCAGCACCAGCCCAACCTACAGGGAAGCCCCTTAGGGTATTCTCCAACACATCTGGAGGCAAAGGGGTTTAAGAGTTAGAGATGGGTCTCTGGACTTTATCCCACATGGTACATCCCTTCTACAGAAGGACTCTCTCATTCTCTCAGGTCATCTGTGTCTCAGCATCTCTCAAGTCTTGCAGCAGGGAGCCCCACAGCCTCACTTGCTGTCTCGAGGAGTTTCTATTGCTATATTTTTAAACCAAAACCCTGCATAACTTGCCTTAATTTCCCACCTGTCTCCTCTTTTCAGTCTCTTCCCTTGTGACCTTTTCTAGCTTGAGAAAAATGAAGGTTTATTACTTGCACAGAAGCTCACTGTTGCCTTTCCGACTCTCCAGTGATGCTTAGGGGTGTTAGAGGGACAGGCCAGGCTCCTCTAAATTTTGTAACACTTTTTTTTATGAGGTGACAAGCCAATGGGTCCAAGGGGGGACAAAGACACATAAGGACACCTTTCCTTGCCTACCAGAGGTCACAGCACTTTTCCTGGGCACACTGGAAACTTCTCACTGCACTCCTAGTAATCATGAGGACCTAAATCAAAGAAAGATCAGATCACACAGAATCATTCAGCTCTTCAGCAGCACAAACAGAATTAGTGGCAGCATGAAGGAATGCAACTTTGACAGTGATTTTTAGGTAGGTTAAGCAAATTTGGCTCAGTAACACAAGTTTATGTTCTACTTCCCACTGTGAATTACACAGCAGTAACGACACTGGAGCACAGTTTAATGAAGACAGAGTTGATTAACAGCACAAAGGGCAGCATCACAAAACCAAAGCCAGGAGAATAACTGGAGAAGTATTTAACCCCTAAGAGAAAACTTGCAGCTAAAAGGAAAGCTTTTCAAAAGCTTGGTGCTTGATGAAACATCAGCATCTCTGCTCCAAAGGAAGGTGATTTGGACAGCGATTTCAACCATCTGGAAGAGGGTTTGGGTTTTTTTTGGAAGGCTCAAAGCATAGCAGCCCAGAAGAACAGAATGGGTAGCTCTGGGGAAATGCAGTTGAGATGCTTTAAATCAGACATCTTATTAGAGGGAGAGATAGAAACATCCAATCAATCGTTCCTGATAACAGACTGAACACAGGGTGAGACTTGGGACAGGAAAGATCATAGAATCATAGAATATCCAGGCTGGAAGAGACCCACCAGATCATCGAGTTACAGAGACATCCCACACTATATTTCCTACACTTCACAGCAGGTACTTCCCTATGCTCTGAGCAAAGAGTGCCCTTAGGGTGATGTTCCTATTGCAGCAATAAGAGATGGGTACTGGAGTCCTGCTTTATGGTCAAGGATCTCATATCTAAGATGACCAAGCAGCCCCCCAATACCCAGAGGAACCCAAGGATGCCAAAAGCTCCTCTTAACACCATGAAAATCTCAGAATACCGTTTGTTTGCACAGGAAAACATGAAAGCAACCTTTTTTCCTACTCGAATCCTGTGGAGCCTGCTCCGCAAGCTTATAGAGAGCTTCCAGTTCTAAAGAGCAGCAATGTTTCTGGGTCGCTTTCAAGTACTTATCACAAACAGCTCCTGGACAAGCTCCCAGGAGTCGGTCAACACTGGGAATCCCAAATCATGGCCAGCTTGGGCTGCTACCTGCATACCTGGGCTACGAGCATGACTGAAGCTACAGGAGCTACCCAGTATGTCCCCAAAGCCCTCCATCTCCTCCTCCTTCTTCCACCTTGCAGCTCAGCAGGGTAGAGACCTCTTCCCCAGCTGCATATTCCACCACATCGCCCCCTGTCTGATCCACAGGGCACTCGTCACTCATACACATCTCATTTTCTATTTTATCTTCATCAGACTAATAGCAAATTTTAAAGCAACAAGAGCCAATTTGCACAAGTCAAGCTTCCACCATCTGCTTCTTAGCCCACTCTGGACCTCTCATCCCAAGGGAGAGACAGAAAGACTTGATCCAAGCTTATTTCTTAGGGCTACCCTTGCCTCCAGCCTCCCTATCCGAACATCAGCACCAGTTATCAGCCCTGCCATCACCTTCTCTAGTGGGGGAGGCAGGCCATGGACCACTCCACCACCTTACCTTCTGCAGACCTGCTGCTTCATCCTAACCCAGAAGGGGATTTTTCCCTCTCTACCACAGCAGCTGAAGGCTGGGCTGATGCTGCAAGAGTTACGCAAGGTCTGTGCCACACAGATCCTCCAAATATAGCTGGGAAAGGGCGCGCGTCCCCGTGCAGGAAGGTCCCCTGCCTCCGGAAGGATCTCCAAGGGGAAGTGCTCACTCAGCAGCTTCCTGGCTTCAGTCAGCCAGGGAAGCTGTTTGTGCTGGCAGCCCTGGCTGGGGGACACCGCCAGACTTCGCCTCAGCTTGTAACAATCGCCCCATCTAGGGACAGCCCCAGGAGCCCCAAGAAGCGCATCCAAAAATAGCTCATCCTTCCAGCATCTCCCGAGGAGGTACCCCAGTTCCTGCATGGGCTTCCCCGTATCCCAAAGCTTCAAAGGAAAAAGAAGTTTGGAAGTGATTGAGGCAGAGAAAGCCGACGGCTTAAAGTTACAGAGAGAAATAGGGCAATGGGAGCAGAGTTTAGGTGTCTTCAGTCCCAGTCATACATGTGGGTAAATAACTCCTCTTCTCAAAACCCTGTAAGCTCATTTCCTTGCTCTGATAAACCCAACACCCATCTCTGCTCCTTTATTGCCCACAGAGGGGCTCTTCCTTTGACGGAGGCTCTCCGCACCAGGAGCACCAGGGAAGAACGCGATAGCCAAGAACGGCACCTTCACTTTAAGCTTCCTGGCTCACCAGGGTGAGGAGAGAAATCAAAAAAGAAGGTTAAGAATTGTGTGCAAGAAGTGCTGTGTTTCCTTACTGAACAAGTTGGTCGATAATCATGGAATTCCTACATTGGAAAAGATCTTTGAGATGATCAAGTCCACCATAAGACAGTTAAGGGTGTCGCTTCTGAGAGTCACAACATTACTGGTACCAACACTGCTCACAGCATTTAGTTCTTAGAAATATTGAAATAGCAGGCATGGGAGCAGGCAGCTGGGCTTCAAAGCCTGCTGTTTAGGTTCTCAGCTATCTGGAGGAAGCCTGAGGCGCACAGAGCAAACACACGTGCTCAAAAGCAGCAGATACATTTGCAATAGACGTTGCGAACCTCCCGAAACAAAAGCAGTCTGGACAATCTCTGAATGTTTTCCAGATTTAAAGGTGTCTAATCAGGTGTAGGAGGAAAGAAGTGACCTGCAGAAAGGTGTCTACAGATAGTTCATCTTCATTAGAATCATACAATCAATTAAGGTTGAAAAAGGCCTCTAATATAATCAAGTCTAACCATCAACATAATTCCAACACACCTACTAAACCAGGTCCTGAAGTGCCACCTCTACATGCTTTTTGAACACCTGCAGGGATGGCAACTCCACCACTGCCCTGGGCAGCCTCTTCCAATGCTTCACCACTTACTCACAAAAGAGATTTTTTTTCCCAATATCTCATCTAAACCTGCCTTGGTTCAATTTCAGGTCATTTCCTCTCATTCTACTGCTTTTTACTTGGGAGAAGAGACCAGCAGCCATCTCACTACGAGAGGGAGTTGTAGATCATGATAAGGTCTCCCCTTCTCAAGGTTAAGCAGTCCCAGCTCTCTCACCTGTTCCACACAAGCCTTATTCTCCAGACCCTTCACCAGCCTTGCTGGCCTTCTCTGGACACTCTAGCAGGTCCCTGTCTTTCCCGTACCAACGGGTCCAGATCTGAACACAGGATTCAAGGTGTGGCCTCATCAGTGCCAAAAGTAGGGGCCAAAAAATCACATCCCTTCTCCTGCTGGCCACACCATTTTTGAGACAAACCAGGATGCTAATGGTCATCTTGACCACTTGAGTGTGGGATGTTCTCATGTTCTGCTGCCATCAGCCAGCACCTCTAGAGCA
>WAAB01014909.1:16871-49300 GCA_013389865.1 Piaya cayana | reverse complement strand
AAAAAAAAAAAACCCACCACAAGGCATTAAAATGAAGACTTAAATACAAATATCTTTGCAATAAAACAGTTATAAAATTGAAAAATAGGACCTAAACATCATGCTTACCTAACTTTGACAAATTAAGTTTTTTTCTCCTAGATTACACACTTTTATTACTGCTCTCGTGAAAGGATGTGATAAATAATGACTTAACACCAACTTCTAATGTAATCAGCAACACATACACAAACCTAAGCAAAGAAAGGATATTGCAAGAAAAAAAAACTAGCCTAACACTGGAGTTCTACCGTGGTAAATACACTTTGCACTGATAATTACAAGAAAGCAAAAATTTTTTTTAACAGTGGCGAAGGGAATGAACAGTGGAAATGCCATTAAACAAGATACTACTGCACATCTGTGCCCTATTACTTACAACAGCTACAACCCACCGAGTCGAATAAAGGACAGAGCGATTTACGATCCTTTTAAGACAGAAAAGTGGATTCAGATCGGTGTGCGGAACAGACTCGCCAAATGTTTCTAACTCCAGCGGTAAAACGCGCACCTGCTAACACAAGTTAATGTACTCGGGATGCTACGAAGCCGACCAGATTTAGATTTTAATACGTCTCTAACGGGGATTCGTCGCAGATTAAAAATGACTTCGGTTTGCTATCTGCATATATAAGTACGCATGAAAAAAAAAAATTATAAATGAAATGGTTCTGCGGAACGCTTGTAACTTCAGTTTACAAAAGTTGTTTTAACTTCTAGGAAACGTGGTATTAACATTAGGAAAGTTTTTTCTTTGCATAAAGAAATGTATAGCACTGATTGTGAAGCGTAACGATAAAATATATATCTGACGTTTCATCTCCTATATCATAAAATTAACAGTTAATACTACCTAATGTTCGTTTGTATTAAATGTAACATCTAATTGAACCTGATGTTTTAAGTCCAGATACATCAGTTAAGAGTACTTTAAATAAAATATACAAAACAATGTACAAAACCCAACTAAAATTTAAAGACTCTGTTACAAGTCTACAAAAGCTTTAAGAAACTCGAAATTCGTTACCACAGTGTAAAATTGGTTTTTCTTGAAATCTCAAAGCTTCTCGCGTAAACTGAAAGTATAAAATACCTTCAGCTCGATATTTTGCTACAAAGGGCTGGCCTAAAGTGTACACAGTGTAAACAATGATTGGTATTTCTCTTGCTTCAAAAATACAGAAAACACCACAAGATTGATAAAAGTATTCAGGTGAGAAATATACGTTTGGTGAGGGAATGCACAAGGTATCTGTTATGGCTCTCAAACCAACAGTTACCACACATTCTTCCTTCTGTAATTCGCAGGGAAAACAAAAAAAAAATATCAGTATCTTTCTTGCACTGTACTTCCTTTAGTTACATCAAAAAAAATTTGCTGTATAATTTATTTTTTTTTAAAAACAGGTCGTGAGAATTGTTACCAAATCGCTGTACGNATATTTAGAGGAAAAGAGAAAATGTTTACTTTCAGTATGCTTTTTTTGGTTAAAATGTGATAATTCTTTTCTTTGGCTATTAAGTCAAAGCATAAAGAACGCGGCACATTAACCACAAGATAATAACTAGTATTTACAGGGAGAAGATGCTGGAGAATGAGCCACAACACTGAGGCATCTACCTGATTTCCATGGCTTCTAACAACTAAAACCTTTTAGTCCTCGAGATTTTACGATAGATGTTACCTACAAGTTAGAAACGGACCACAGATTTTTTAAAAATAGAATGAAATGAAAGAGCAAAGATTGACGCAAAATCGCTGTATTAATTTTTCACCTTACATAAAGACATCGCTACTTTTGTAAAACCTTACGTTAATATTCTATGGTTTTTATCTTTCATACTGTATACGCTAACCCTACATCACCGTAGCCCTCCGAATAAAGAGAGGAGTTAGAACTCACTGATTGTCATTTACACACACACTACTATAATGTAGCGGTCAAAATTAACGAGGTCCACCTCAGAACCACCTTGCAGTATGCATCACCCAGCTGCTGTTTGAGTTATTCCGAAACTTGAGAAAAGACGGCCAAAATTAAGTGTTCTATGGACAAAAAAATAACCTAAAATATATCTGCTGTCATTCAATCTGAATTCTGTTTCGCTGTGCCTTGTGGGGAAAGGATGTTCCTATGAAAATATTACAAAGTCGGTTTAAAAACTAAATATTTTCATCAAATGGTATTACTCCTAGTCAAGGTCCACCCTGTTTTACACTGATATTTGATTTTATAAACACATCAACACACGATGCTAAAATAGGGGAGGAAAGTTCCTTTAAAATCACTGCATCATATACAGACGTATAACTAAAAAAGTACAGTATGGAAATAATATTCCCCCACTGGTTTATCCAGTACATCAATTTGCGCTGTTTGTATTTTTGAAATTTTTTTGTCTTGTTGCACCGGTGTACACTTCCCACATTGACCCTCCAACCTGGAATAATTACAGAAGTCATGACTGAAAACAATTTTCTGCTCTTTTAATTCACTTTACCAGCCCACTTCCATATCCTGAAAGGTATGTAAACTTAAGTGCAGCACTAGGCGTCCGTAGAAACGATCCTTTCAGAATTCTTCCATGTTTGTTGAAACGTTAGGGGTTGCTGGGTTTGAATCTTGAGAAATGGCGGCAACAGCAACAATTCTTGGAGAACCAAGAACCTCAGTAACCGACGAGTCCAGTTCTCCTGAAGTAACAATAGCAAGGGCCGTTCCACCACCCTTCTTGTTCTGATGAGTTTTGACATGTTTTGAGAGATGGTCACTCCGCATAAACCTTTTCGAACATTCTGGACATTCAAATCTCTTTTCACCTTTTTTAAAAGAAGAAGAAAACCAAAATGTTATTGAGAGGGAACACTGAACAGTTTCGCCTGATCATTTGAATCTGACCCTTTTCTAGTCAACATCTGAAGCTTCTTTAAAGGGATAGAATATTTCTTCTCTACATGTCTGAGCTCCAGGTCACAAGGTTTTAGCAATTCACTCTTCAGTACTAAAATATTCTCAACAAACATTTGCTATGTTGTGATTATTGGGTGGTAAATTTGAATTTCAGGACACCAGAGAATTTCCATAAACTTCTACGAACCTGACAGAACGCGAGAGGTAAAAGCTCTGAAAGAACTACTGGATAGCATTTTTTTAAAGAGTAATTTTGTTGACAGGATTACAGTGACAAGAAGGGAATTTGGAAACACAAATCCCAAAGCAATATAAGTATGTATGAAATCTCTGTCAAGAGAGATAAACTCATCATACTAAGAAGTTCTGTCACTGTTCAAATGCAATTAGCTCTTTGAGTCCTATCTTCTGATGCTATAAGCTGGAGGGGAGAGGGACCTTCTTGGGGACAGAAATACAAAGTCTTAGAAAGATTTTATCAAGGTCCACCTTTCCAATCTGAACTGAATGGAGAACTTGCTTTATCAATTATCACTTGCAGCTTCAAGAAATTCCTCATGAAGACCAGATCTGATGTATGGACCAGGTTAAAATATTTCTGAAGGACTGAGCTAGTCCAGGTGAGAAAATGACAACCCTAGTCCATGACTAATCCTACATTCTCAAGAAAACTTGACAATTTTACATCAGGCATTAGCTAACATACATCAGCTCCCTGTGGTGGAATGGTCATCTTTTTCTAGCACACATACAGAACAGCTTGAACAGATCTCATTTTATTTATACGATTTCACAGTCATTTTGTGAAAAGTGAAATTCAGAAAAGTGAAATCCACCAGTCCTGCTTTAAAGTTACTTTATTTACATTTAAAAATAAGTTCTCAGGGATCCTAACAAGTGAGATCCTGGACACCACTGTTTAAGCATGGCCACTATGATTCAGAGTGGGCGTAACATGCATACAGAGAGGGCTGACCAACCTGTGTGGGTTCTTCGATGCCTCTGTAACTCATCGCTCCTCGTAAATCGCTTGCCGCAATAAAACCAGTTGCACACAAATGGTCTTTCACCAGTATGCCAGCGGAGGTGTGCTCGAAGATGAGACGTCTTGCCATAAACTTTTCCACATCCTTCGATATGGCAGATATGTTGTTTCTTTTTGCCTGGCTCGTTGCTGCCTCTGAAAAGATCAAATTTAAATGGGTAAGTAATTCTATTCTGAAATAGTATTAACAGTTTGGAAAAATATTTCATTCTAATGGAGACAATTGTAATCCCCTGTCTAAAAAGAAATATATAAACATACTTTCTAATGGAAAGCATTAAAAATCATAGGCAATACAAGAAAATCTCATGCCCGAATGAGACAAACTCTGATAAGAAGTCTAAATACATATTGATAAAGTTTACATTTACCTTCCTTCTCCCTCTCTGCAATTAGGACACGAGCAAGCGACTCTTCTCAGCCTCTTTCCAGGTTGCGTTTCCTGGTCGGAACTTTGTTGAGCTTGTTGCAGCTGCACTTGCGTTATCTGATCAGGACTAACAGCACCAATTGCTGCGTTAGCAATGCCACCTACTGCTACGGTAACAGGAGCTATTGTGGCCTGCTGGACTTTTACTCCATCCTGTCCTTGTTGTTGACCTGTAAAATACAAAAGTGTGTGTTTCCTTTATCAGTCATTTCAATAAGTGAAATGCACAAATTAACTTTAGATGTTTTCTAGAACAAAAATCCACCTCCATTTAAGAAAAGCCACAAACCAAAAGTTAAATTCAACCCTTCTCCTGAAGCACTGCCAGAGGACTTACCTGCTAGCTTAGTCCTGTTTGTTATTAGAACAGTACAAGGCTGAAATTACTGACTGATACTAAGAAGTGTAAACTGCTTTTAACTATTTTTTTCCTGAGAAATCCTTTAACAAAATCTTACACAGGAAGCCTGTTAAATCTATTACCAAATAATATCTCTAAAAACATTTGAAAGCTTATCTACATTCAGAAAAATGACAATTAGCTAATTTTAAAAGTTGCTTTATGGCACATACAGAATTGTCGCTTCTCCTATGATCTGTCCTGAATCAACCCTGCGCCACAAGGGAACTTTCACAAAAAAAGGACTGTAGGACTGGACTTGAACAAGCCGGCATACAAGAGTTTCATTGGGCTTTTAGGTTTTGGTTTGGTCCCCCCGTCCAGTGAGTGGCGATGGGACACACGGAAATAATATGAAGCTTCACCAGGGGAAGCTCAGACTGAACATTAGGAGAAAGTTCTTCAGTAAGAGGGTGGCTGGTCACTGAGACAGGCTCCTTGAAGGAGTGTTCACAGCACTAAGCCTGTTGGGAGTTCCATGAACATCTGGATAATGCTCTTAATCATGATTTAGTTTTAGGTAGTCCTGCAAGGAGCAAGGAGTTGGACTCAATGATCCTTGTGGATCCTTTCCAACATGAGATATTCTATGATTTTGTTTTGCAGAAGGGAATATGTTTTCAAGAAGAGTGGAAAAGCAGCTTGACTGAATTAATGGAATTCTAAAGATTGACCTGATGAATTAAGAATTTAGTTTCATTGCATAAGTTCATTGATCTCATTGGCTTTCCTGATCAGAGGAAATCAGGATTACTGTTTTGATATTAAAGGAAAATAAAGACTATTCCAAGACAGATAAGAAGTGTAGTTTCTTGAGCAGCCACATAATATCATGTTTCATAGAATCATAGAATCACCAGGTNAACCTCCCTTCAGGTAGTTGGAGAGAGCAATGAGGTCTCTCCTCAGCCTCCTCTTCTCCAGGCTAAACACCCCCAGCTCTCTCAGCCGTTCCTCATCAGGCCTGTTCTCCAGGCCCTTCCCCAGCTTCGTTGCTCTTCTCTGGACTCGCTCCAGATTTTGCTTAAAGAGTTATCACTACACAGTCTAAGAAAATGATGTGACAAAACCAAATTTGACACAGAGATACCATCCACTGCCTTCATACGAGTAGGAAATAAGAGGAAATGCTACTTACTAATTGAAAGAGTGTAATGACCAACCACAATTCCTTAGAATAGAGTATAACATTTCAAGACTTTCTAGTCTTCAGCACTGAAGCATTAATTTAAAACTTAAAAATCACCTGGAGGTAACATGATTCAGAGAGATTCAAACACGTACTCCAATTTACTTCTCAAGCATCCATAACAGACACCATTAATGGGGATAAAACTGAGAAGAAAGTTCTCTCTCTGGCTAAGCTACCAAGTGAGTTCATATGCAACATAGCATAGGATGATGACGACTTCATTCACATTGTTGCTGAGGAGCAATATACGTTGTCTTGTATTAACAGTACAGTAACAGCCATAAATGAAACCTATCAAACACCACCTACCACCAATACACATATACAGATAAACTAGGACTAAACGAGATGGTATAGAAATCACCTCCCAAGCAACCCCACTGTCCTCTTAAGAGGCCACAGAAACATAGAAAAAAAGTAACACAACAGAATAAATCTGTCTCGTGCCCAGGAGTACCACGTTATTTTCATCAGAAGCACTGACCAAATGTTCCCACTTATCCCTCTTTTCTATCTGGAACTTGCACCTGAGCTGCAAGGAATGAATAAACAGGAATTTCAAATAAACAGGAATTACTTTTTTTTAAGCAGGCCACAAATACTGAGAGATGCTAACTACTTTTCTTTCACTGAAAAGAACAAAGATTAAACACAGAAGTGATGTTTCAATCCCTCTTGCTGTTGTGCAAATATTAAAACAAAAATAAATTCCAATAAAAGTCTGGCTTGCAAACAAACCAAAGGAAAAAAAAATCACAGGCTTAATCTTGCATGGAGAGCGCCCATATGTCTAGGACAGAACAAAGTCTTTCTTTTCAGAATCAATATGTACTAGAAATAAATTTATTTCTCATATTCTAATGGGAAAGGAAAGAATTCATAAAAATCCTTTAGGGAGAATATGATAGGGCAAGGAGAACACTGTGGTATAAAAGCAAATAAAATCTACTTGGGTCGGAGTGGCAGAAGATGACACAAGAGCTTCCAAATAAAGTGCTAGTCCAGAGGCAATTTCTTATGCCATTAACCTGCTGAAGTGCCAACCAAGTGCTATGAGTAGCCAGAGTTAAAAGCAACAGGTAATTTTTGTTATATCTAATGCTCATCTTAAGATGATAATGTGGCTACCTGTGTTGAAGCCAGTCGCAGGTTTCGGTTAGCCAAAGGTAAGTAAGTTAACACTTGTAGTCTTTCACAGAGCACAAACAACTCTCCTGACTCTTAAACATACTCAAGACATTAACTCCTTTAGTTTAAAGAGCAGCACTATAAATGACAAGTTACAAGTTAAAAATGTAACAGATACTACAGCTACACCTCCCGCAGCCTCTTTTCTAGGTCCATGTGTCCCATCACTGGTCACTGGACAGGGGGGATCAGCACCTCCTCCTCTGCTGCCCTCCTTAAGGAAGTTGTAGCCTGTGATNGGAGGTGGTTGAGTCACCTTCCCTGGAGGGGTTTAAGGGACGGGTGGTTTAGTGTTTGATAGGAATGGTTGGACTCGATGATCTGGTGGGTCTCTTCCAACCTGGTTATTCTATGATCCCCCTTGGCCTCCTCTGCTCCAAGCTGAACAAGCCAAGTGACCTGAGCTGCTCCTTCTAAGTCTTGCCCTTGAGACTTTTCATCATCTCGGTCACTTTCCTATAAGATTCATTGTATACCCCATCAGGTTAAATTAAGTTACTTTGTACACTAATATTTTATTGTAAAACTGATACCAACTACTCCTTTGGGTTTCATTTCCCTTAGGTCCAAACTCTCTCCTTCCTTTGGATAGTAACCCATTTACTTGGCTGCAGGACAACATGCAAACGACAAGGCAACCTGATACGGTACTGATTCTATTTTGCAAATCAAGTGCAATGACCCTCACTCATTTCTATATTACATATGTGATTATGACAATGTAATTAAGAATAACATTACAGAATTTTTTAAAGCTTCTCAAATAGGAACATCTGCTTAACTTTTGTCACTAACCCTGCCCATTTAAGCAGTTAACTAAATGCATTACTTATCAAAAGATACAGGATGCTCAAGATAAAGGATCACATAGCCTTTATTCTTTAGCATCACTTACTCAGCTTTCCAGTTTTGCAGGAAATCTGCACCTTAGCAGTTACAACTCACATACGCTTTGCTGTATATGAATCTCACATGTTAACACAAGAAAATTCAACAATTTTAAGTAATTACTATGAAGCCAAGTAATATTTATCACAATTTTAGTCTTCAAATCTAATTTGCAAAATAACGACTCCCATAGCACCCACTGCATGATTAAAGAAAGTTAATTCATAGTACTTTGGGAATACTTTCCTACAGAGTGACTGATTGATGAAGATCACGGTCATTAGTCTTGGCCAACCATCAAAAGTCAAAGCAATTATCCTTTCACAACGTTGTGCACCTATGTTTCTATTCTTATTTACCTGAAGTAGCTGGCATGAAAAAAACCACTCTGCAGCAAATAGGTCCTTTTCTCCCCTTCCTGCCTTAACTTCAGTGATCATAGAATCATAGAATAACCAGGTTGGAAAAGACCCACTGGATCGTTGAGTCCAAGCATTCCTATCAAACACTAAACCATGTCCCGTAGCACTTCGTCCACCTGTGCCTTAAAAGTCCTCCAGGGAAGGTGACTCAACCCCCTCCCTGGGCAGCCTCTCCCAGTGCCCAATCATCCTTTCTGTGAAAATTTTTTTTGTAATGTCCAGTCTAAATCTCCCCTGGTGGAGCTTGAAGCCATTCCCTGTTGTCCTATCCCCTGTCCCATGGGAGAAGAGGCCAGCACACTGCTCTTTACAACCTACCCTCAGGTAGTTATGGAGAGCAATGAGGTCTCCCCTCAGCCTCTTCTTCTCTAGGCTAAACACCCCCTGCTCTCAGTCCTGTAGGTCTTTACCCTGGTGGCCAGGGTGGGGAGGAGACGCTAGGGCCTCTCCATCTCCTTTCATCTCTGGGCACCTCGAGGGCTTCCAGGGGGTCTCCAATGATCCAAAGAAATCATGAGAATCAAGCTTTAGAATGATGGGTCTCAGAAGGAAGAGAAATTTAAGAAAAGGACACTTCTGGTTTATGTAACTTATTTCTCCAGAACAATCTGTATAGATTTCCTTTCGCTGTTATGCAGTCAGCATTCAGCAGTCAAGAAGATGACAGACTTATCTCAGCAGCACACAATTAACTGCAAAATCTGTGGGACGCTTTGCAAAGTGTATCTAGAGCCAGAGTGGTTAATGTTGCAAAAACTCAAAATTTGTTCAAACGTGTATTTTGAAAGTGAAAAAGAAGGTTGCAACTGACCTTCATAATTCAACGTGTCTTACTGTAGGATGGCTATGTCAAGTGAACGACAGGCTGCAGAGTTCCAAAGCTCTACAAGCATCAGAGCTGATGCAGCAACTGACCCTTTCAACAACTTACCAATGCAAAGAAATAAGGAAAAAGAGGTTCCTCATTTTCCCGTCTTGCAAACAACCTGTACTCCAAAACTCTTTCTCCACAATGACAAAGAAAATTTATAAGATAATAGTAATGTATTTACATATATGTTTTCATAATATATGTTTTTACAATAATATATTTTACATATAATAAAAGAGAACACTTTTCTTAAGATGTAGCCAGGATTTTAAAAGTTAACAATCTGTGGCAAGAGTTTATAGTCAGAAGGTGGGGTTTTTTTTCCTCCAAAACAAAATCTACTAGGAAGGACATTTCATGCTGAAGAAAGAAATGCAAATTGTACCTTAAAATTAAACATATATTAAAACAACATATATTTACACAGAAGACTATGGGCTTCATTGCTACCTAAACGGTGCACAGACAATTCTGCCCTCCCTACTGCCCTGAAGCAGCAGTTTATAAAGACTGATAAAGTAGCAATACGTGTGACAGAGAAAGGACTCCCTAGAACAGAAGCTGTGCAAGGGCTGTGCAACAGGTGCACACATTCTGTAGATAAAAGTTTGGAGTAGAGGGAAGTATTGGATCCACCCAACTACTACAAGAAGTACTACTTCTGTTGTTATAGCACAGCTTTCTATCCAGATGCTACTACAAGCAGAAACTTTCTGGTGCAAACGGCAGCATCTACTAGATATCTCTGTCTTTTCTACCTCCTACAGGGGCACTGCAGCAAGTGACTCTCTTGATTTCTTGCATGTTGCCAACTTTGACAAGATTTGTAAAAAAACTGCTACTCTCTCCTCCAAGAACCTCACATAAAATGGTTCTGTGTATTCAAAAATTACTAAGCAGCATTATAATTAAGCTTAACTTCTGTGAAAAATATCACTTACATGTATGAGATTCAAGGCAGTAAAAAGTAAGTTTGACAGTTTTAAATAACTTAGAAACCTGAAGACTTTTCCTTTTGGCCAAGAATCTTACCGGCAACAAAAAAAACCAATGTCCAAGAAGTTTCAAGAAGGTACTTTAATGTCTTCAAAACCACAAGACTTTACCCAAGTGCTTTAGGACAACCTGAAGTCACTTCTGTACTTTGAGACAGAAAAGAATTTTTCCCAGCTGGTACCATTTTGCATTAAACTGAAACCCAGTTTTCTTTTTATTAGTTTATTATGAAACATAGGAAACAGCTACCACGAATGCTACATAGAAAGACCTATACAAAATCAACCATGGAGCTGCAACTGCACAAAATTAAGTCTTGTTTCAGTCAAAGCAAGGCTGTATCTCTGGTTGTTTGGAAGCTGCGGCTTCAAATGGAATGAAATTATGGTCAATTAGGTATTCTAAAGGAGAAGTTAGAAAAAATCCAACTTGTTAAATTGTTACAGAACTGCTATAGCAAGAGACCCTTCAAAGAAAACTCTTTCATTGCCATTGAAAGAAAGTGGAAAAGTGTGTTTATGGTGACTGTTCAAGAACACTTATCTGCAGATGAACACAAGTAGTTCCCTTCATACTGAATGTTAGATAACTGAAAACCAAGCAACTGTGCTGCAGAACGTCAGATGCACTGCATGGAAACTGGGAATAGATCTAAGAAATTGGGGGGTTAGGTTTACTTTTACATAACATCTCCCTCTATTCCATCACACTGCCCCAACTCTCAGCTTATTCTACAGCTTACAGACACAAGAGAATATGGCCCAGTTCTTCTTTCCATCTCTTCCCCTTAACTCTCAACTAGAGACAGGACAAAAATGAAACCGGTTGGACTGTTAGTTTCTAGATCAACAATTGTAACAGAAGAAGGAAAAAAAAAGAAAATGAAATGCTGATCTCGCACACTTTTAGCATAACTAAAGTACCATTCTCGGGAGGCGTGATTTTTAGCATCTCAGTTCAATTTCTGTATATTACCATGTAAATAATAATAGCCTTATCTTGAAAGGACAGAAGGAGTTTGACATGAAGAAAAGCAAGCTAAATTTCCAGTATTGGGGTTTTTGTGGGTAGAGACGGGTTGGGTTTTGTTGGGGTTTTGACTATAGTTTTGCTAGCTTAATTATTTTAAGCCTGACTAGAAGGTTCATGAATGTTCTTGACCTAAACATTTTGTCTATATGAAATTTTATCTTTATACTGATCAAATACATCTCTTTGCAGAGAAGGGATTAGTTAACAGGTACATACATAGAAAATTGAAAACCCTTTCAAACAGAAAGGGTGATAGCCGAACTGTTAAGTTGTATAACAGCTGGTAATTTATTCAGAATAATAATAATAAAAAAAAAACTAGCAAGGTGATTAAAAGGTATTATCAGGAAAACCAATATTCATAAACGTTTTTAAAGACCTTTTACACTAAGACAAAACATGAGGCTCAAGCCTTGGTTTATTAATAGCCTATGGGTAACCACGTTCAGAACAGAGTATGGATGCTGTATTTTGAAGCTACCATTACCAAGGCAAATGCTTGTTTTCATCAGTGTATTTTGTTGTTAAACTGTTTCTGCCACTATCTTGAGTTTCAGTTTAAAAAAAATCCTACAATCAAAATCACTTTGCCCTATGAAGACTAAATGCTTCTCTTATAATTACTCCAAAGCATTTGAACAGGATATCAGAGCTATGATATTATAGAACGCTGTGGTTCAGCAACAATCCTCAGCTCAAGGCAACCTGAAAACATTTTCAAGTGACCTTTCATGACTCTGGAAAGAGTGTGCTGAATTTCTATCCTTCTCCCAAATGCACCCTCAGAATTCCAAGTAACACACTATGAAGTAAAAAATCTAAGAAAAACTGCACTTTTTTTCCAATTTTTTTTTTTGGTGGAAAAAAGCTCAGTTCTTTGTACTTATCTTTTCACTGCAGATTCCATAGCTTGCAGGCTTGTTTCTTTCAAGGTGTTTGCTGATGGTTGCTTGCCAGTGAGCATCAAGGGAAACACCGGATGTTATTAAAACAAAAGATCATGCAACCACCATCCTTCGGCTCCTTTAACTTCCACCCTTGGAATTTCTATGTGCCAGTTTGCTTGTATATTCCGTGGCTACCTTAAACCCTACTCACTGTGTTACCACTTACAGGCATCCCTCCTTGCTTGGCTACACAGCTTGGAGTTCTGCTTCCACACATGCTCAGCCACTACGTTAATAAAAGCGGACCAAATAGGCTACATGTTGTCACAAAAATGCCATCTTCTTTTTTTTTTGTTCAATGTAATTATGTTCTAGGACTTCAGACTAAAGACATCCCTCCCTCAATAACTAGCATACGTGATAGCGATAACACCGTGAGTGGTATAAAGGTGATTCAGATAATTTAATTTGTCATAATACAGGAGTTTAAGAGCATTAAATAAAAATGTGTCTTACACAACAACTAATACAGTTCATTGCAGACAAGTGTTGAACATATAAAATAATTTACACGAATTAAAAGTAAGACAAAATCATGGAAGAAGAGAAATCTATGAAGGATTATTTAAAAAAAAAGAAAAGAAAGGTCCCACTTCTGCTGCAGGAAGACCTGAGCTGCAGATGAGTGGCTGGTGGAAAGAGTACCTGATCAGATTATTCTTGTGTGCATCGTCTGATGTAGGTCAGAAAGGAGCTTTAAAGATCAACTAGTTCCAATCCCCGTGCAGGGACATCCACAACTTCTCAGGGCAACCTGCTCCAGCATCTCACCACTTCCATAGCAAAGAATTTCTTCCTCGTATCCAATCTAAATTAACCCTTCTGCAGTTTAAAACCATCGCCTTAGCCTGTGGCTATAGGCAGGCCTTGGTGAAAAGTCTTTCTGATAAGCTCTCTTTGAGGGATATTGAAGGGGTGCAATAGAGTCTCCACAGAGCCTGCTCTTCACCAGTCTGAACTATCCTAAATTTCTCAGTCTTTCTTCATAAGAGATGCCTTCTAGCCCTCTGATCATTTTTGTGGCCTGCCCCTAGACTCACTCCAATAAGGCCATGTCCATCTTCTGCCAGGTATCTCAGATCTGGACACAGTACTATAGAGGGGGTCGCACAGGACGAAGAAGAAGGACAGAACCACCTTCCTCAACCTGTTGGCCTTGCTTCTTTTCATGCAGCTCAGGATACAAACAGCTTTCTGGTCTGCAAATTGCTGGTTCATACCCAACTTTTAATCTACTGATATCCCCAAGTCTTTCTCAGCAGGGCTGTTCCCAGTCCCTTCACCCCCTGGCCTAGATTGATAGCAGAGGTTTGCCCCAACCCAGGTGCAGGACCTCGCACTTGGCCTTGCTGAACCACACAAGGCTCACATAGGCCAACTTCTCCTGCTTGTCTAGGTCCCTCTAGACAGCATCCCGCTCCTGAAGTACATCAACTGCACCACTCAGAAAACATCATCTGCAGACTTGCTGAGGGTGCACCCAATCCCATTATGCCATTAATAAAGCTACTGAACAGTACCGGTCCCAACACAGACCTCTGAGGGACACCACCGACTACTGATCTCCTTTTGAAGACTCATATAGTGATAGCAACTCTTTGATTGTGGCCACCCAGCCAAATCCTCATCCATCAAACAATCCATTTATGAAACCCGTATCTCCCCAAGGTTATTGTGTGGGACTGCGTCGGTGGCCTCACATAAATCACAATAGATATCAGCTGTTCTTCCCTTATCCACCAACAGTCACTCCATCATAGACAGCAACCAGATTAATCAGGTATGATTAGTCCGTTGTGAAAATATGTTGCCTGTCTCTTATCTCTCTGTCACCCACATGCCTTGACACAGCTTCCAGAAGGATCTGCTCCACAATCCTGTGAGGTTGACTGGTTGATAGCTCCCAGGGTCCTCCTTTTTAAAAATGGGTGTGATTTTTCCCTTTTTCCAGTCACTATTCCCAAATTACATGCATTTAACCTTATGTACGATTTTACCTGCATTTAACATTTCACAGTCCTCTGCAAAGTTTGAGCCAGAATGACAGTAATATCTAAAGTGTCTTCAGTCTTTGAAGAGTTAGCCATGACTAGTGACTGTCACACAGAAGAGTTACTGAACAATAAAAGGGAAGGGAAAGCCTGTTTTAAGGCCTACTTAGTTCCTATCTTCTCATCCAGCTTAGTTTTGTACATTTAATTCCTTCTTTGACTGATGCTTTGTACGCATTCCCAGCAAATATTTACAGAATTAAGAGTGGTTGTAGACTGGAAGGGACCTCTCGAGGTTGTCTGGTCCAACCACCCTGCTCAACCAGGGCCACCTGGGCTGGTTTGCCCCAGACCACAACCAGACAGATTTTGAATATCTCCAAAGATGAAGAGTCCATAACCTCTCTGGGTAACCTGTGTCAGTGCTCAGACCCTTTTACAGTAAAAAAAATTGTCCTCTACCTCACTGATAGTGAATGAGTTCTTCCTCAGGTCACAAAGTTAAAGGACTCGACAATTTCAATTTCTCTGCTTTGTCCTGCTTTTTGACCACACACACAACATAAAACCTGAAGTGTAATACTTGATAGGAACAACATTTGAGCCTTTAATTGAAAAATACAACACATACAAAAACCCCACAAACAAATCAAACAACCCAGACGTACTTATTCACCTGCTTGGTTAACCCTGGAGACTACACGCCTTGGGACAAGAGACTTCAAGTAACAAAGGTTAGAAAAAGCAGATGAAAATAAAATATTTCCTTGAAGACCTTAATATTTTATTTCCCAATGTGAAACATGTCTTTTTGGCATTCAGGATGTCTTTGACAAAAAAATAATAAGACAGCACCCAAACTTCCCCAAAATTGCTCCATAGCTTATTACATATTATGGGTTATTATTTCTGTAATAGTTTTAAGCTCAGAATTTTTCTTATTTGCAGTTAAGAGTCCTTTTGCTTTACTTTTTCCATTTATGACTGAGAAAGTAAGAAAAAGGTACCCAGATTACTCCATCGTCGAAATAACTAGAAAAAACACTGTTCACGGAAATACCTCACAAAAAAAATAAACAGTTATTTCAGAAAAATACTTAGAGCTTTGTTTTATTCCCCACCCCCGGAAACTCATTTGGCTTGAATGGTTGTGTATGCTTGAAGGAAAACATAAAACAAAGTCAGAGCACCCTAATCAATGCACGGGATGAGTCCTTCACTCAGCCTATTCCCTGACACTTTCTGGACATGCTCCTTATGGCTCATTTATAAAACTATTTCTACTGCTCGTTTATAGCAAGCGATTAACTTCTGGAGAGCGTGATCAATGTATAAAAGAGTTCACACTGACAAGCGTAGGCACTGCAGGAAAAGAATGGAAATACCAGTCTGCAGATGTTGAGGTAACCGAGCAGTTTATTTTTTTTTAAAAGAATTCCTGTAAAAATAACAGCAAAAACCATTTTATATAAAACCCAGCAAATATGAGGAAGTTAAGAGGCCTGATCAAGATAGCTTATTCCTTATTGTGGCAAGCAAACTTTTTAAGCATGCTTGTAATTTTCTATTTCCTAACACTTCTTTCCTTGAATAATAATATAGCGTTAAGGACTAGACACTGCACTCTTCATTCTCCTTTCCATGCTACACGTCTCCCATTCCCAAAGTGCAGCATAAATAAGCTTCACAGGAGACAAGTAGAGTCAAATAACAGGAAGAAATTTTAATTAATCTCTCACATTCTCCAAGTTTGTTCTTTTTCCATAACCTCAAGCCTGGAGAACAGAAACAATACCTTATATTCACAGGAATGGAGAAAAAGTCAGAGGATTCACTACTGAGAGCATAAAATTAAAAGTACTATGGAAACAGCCATGAGGCCTACCTGGGAGCACAGGGGAATTCAGTGGTCACAAATCTTTAGTTAGCGTATAAACCCTGTATGACTAAGGCTTGGCTTCTCCAAGACCGTACTTGTGACTCATTCCCCTTCTTTCATCCTTAATTACAAATCTTAATCCTTTTATTTTCCAAAAGATGTTGCGTGCGAGAAGGGCAGTCAAGGTAACCGAGCAAGATGATATTCAGAATCTCTCTTTCTAATACCCATTAGTATGTACTAAACAGTTGCACACCCTCAGTAAGCTGGAAAAAAACCTGCACAGAGGAAGTTTCTCCCTGCACCCCCAAATCTAGGCTGATCTCAGGGCAGGCTTCCTATGAAGAGTCCCTACTAGAGTAGTACATCTAATAACAGTGAACCACTATCTTCCCATCAAGAAAAGATATTTCTAAGGCAAAGTGGACTGCAAAATGTTGAGGTAGCTGGTCAGCTCCAGCTAACTGAAACTTCCTCTCAAACCACCACAGCTAAACACAAGGTCAAGATTTTAATTTTGGTTACCCAAAACTGACATTTCTGTAATGCTCCTTAAGCCAGGTTTAGTGCATCCAACCCAGCTCTCCATATCTCAACACGCCATTGAGTGCCAAAGAGCAGGTGAAATTCTATTTCTCATTATGAAACTATGTTTAGAGTCTCCTCAAAATCTTCATAGAATCATAGAATCACCAGGTTGGAAGAGACCCACNGCAGCTCCCTTCTTTCCCAGTTAAACATTTCTCATCTTAGTATGATTATTAAAATCAAACCATCCAAAGAACAGATTAAGACTCGTTATACTAACATAATGCGGAGTGGAGAATAATTAAACATATTTTTTTCTTACCGTTTTACACTAAGAAGCTGTGTCTATCATCAGGTTGCTGTTAAAGACAAGAGACTTTGCATAGAATTTACCTTAGCACTAGTTGTTATCCAGTCCAGAGCCTTTTAATAGCTTCTTCATTTCCCAGCTGTTCGACCACCATAACTAAACAGGCATTTCATAATATGCACCAAAAGCTCATCAGCAAGTGCTGAGGCAGTTACCAGTTGGTTTTATTTTTTTTTTAAAAAAGACAAGTCACGGGAATTAGGCTGTGTATAACCATACCTTATTCCACTCAATTTCTTTGCAGAACTCAAACTTTTAAGGGAACAACTTTAGCAGTTAGTCCAGAAAGCAATAAATATTCATACTAATGTATGTCATGACACAAGATAGCTTGGTCCATGTACTGTCACTTTTCTCATCCTACATCCTCCATGCAGGGATCAGGAATACTGCCTGGTTGGAAAAAGCTTACTGTTGTTTTTAAATATTTCAAAGCTTTAACAGCAAAGTCCTGCATTCACTCCCAAAGCCTACAAATCTTTAAATAAGATGAACAGGATCATTTAAAGATAAGTTTATCAAGTACAAACAATTCCATTTCAATTGACACAACTAGTGATATTAGTTCACTGTTCAGAAGTGTCACCTATTTTAAAATCTGAATTTTAATGATACATATAGGATAGATCTTAACAATTAAGGCTTTAACATTACAAAAAAAAATCCTGGAAAAGGTATTAATTCAGGACTGTTTGGTATTCTTGTAATAGCAAAAAAAAACAAACAAAGAAAAAACCACCCACCAACCAACCCAAAACAAACCCCAAGCCTGGTCAGAGCACTCACCTGCAACGCTGGTGATGGTAACAGGAACTCCTTGAACTTGAACGCCTGCAGCACTCAGGTTGGCAACATTTACTGTTTGAAGATTAGGTACCGAAGCAAGCTGGGCAGCATTGAGAGTGATGGGAGTACCAGCAACAGCCACTGGGGCTATCTGGGCAATGGTCGTGCCACCACTTGAAGACACGGGGGTGATGGTTAGTTGTTGGGATAACCCAGTATTTTGAACTTGAAGGTTTGAAAGACTTTGCAGGTTTTGAACCTGTACAGTTTGCCAGCTGATCTGCCCTGACGGCGTTAAAGTTGGAGCCCTGATGAGCACCTGAGTTGGACTCACTGCCTGCAGCTGAACGTTCTGCAATGGCTGCTGCTGGATGGTCTGTATAGTCTGCCCTGACTGCAGCTGAAATGACTGTGGCGGAATGGCCTGAATAATCTGCTGTTGAGGCTGCTGGATCTGTATCTGCTGTAGAATAGGCTGCCCTACGATTTGGACCTGCTGAAGAGAACCCGACTGATCCTGGGTGCTCTGTACTCCATTGGACTGAAGCTGACTGGAGCTCTGGGATTCGGAGTCTGTAGCAGTTGTTTGCGGCTCTTCAGTCGTCTGCTCTGAACTGCTGCTGGTTGTGCTCGTGAACTGCCCCGTTTCTGCAGTGCTTACCAGAGTGTCACTGCTAGTTAGAGATGTTGAGGCAGTGGTCGTAGTGGTGGAAGATGAGGAAGGAGACTCTGGCATTGTAGTAACAGAGGCAGAAGTGACGGGTGTAGATGCTGCCTGATTTCCATTGGAAGCTCCACTCTCAGCAGCCTGGGCACCTTGAGCTGCGCCTCCTCCAGCTGCCACACTGTTTATCACAGGTAACGCGAGGGTTACCCCCCCAATGTTTATAGGTAATGTTGTTACAACCTGTGCCTGAGTACCAGGAATAGTTTGCAGTTGCAGTGGTATGGAAACACCAGGCCTAATTTGGACCGGAACTGTCTGATTTGCTAGATTTTGTGCAATCACATTCCCCGAAGCTGTCCTATTTGCTGTTGTGAGGATAGCTTGATTATTCCCTGCGGGAATAAGCTGAATTTGATTCTGTAGGTCTTGTAGACCGGTAGCATTAGAGGGATTGACTTGGAGTTGTTGACCTTCTGTTGTCTGAATCTGTGGGATGACTTGGTATTGGACGCTACCAGCTGGATTTTGTACTTGAATAACTTGGAATTGTCCGGGGGTTGTGGCAGAGGAATTGCTTGATTTGGTTTTTGAAGGAGATGCATTCCCATTGTTACTGCTGGAGGGACTTGCTGCACTTGAGGCAACAGAAGATCCTTGTTGAGTGACACTGTTTTCTTTTGAAGTAGAAGGAGCAGCAGCAACAAGCTGCCAAGCATTTCCAGCAAGCTGAGTTGTTACCAATTCTAACTGCTGCGGCTGATTCTGAAGCTGCACCAAACCTTGATTTGGATCTATAATAATCTGCTGTTGACCAGTTCCTTGATTCTCACCAGGTGTTCCTATTTTGCTGCAAGTAGCTGCTAGCAAAGCGAGAGGTGAAGGCTGAGAATCCTGTTCATAAAGACAGAAAAAAAAGAAGAGACTTAGGAGAAAAGCATGAGTATGAACCATCAGAAGTAAGCATCAGGGTTTACACAGGAAGCAGAAAAAAAAAAATAGTGTCTCTGCATGGAAACCAATTCTATAGCTCTGAATAAGGAAGTATGTAAGTCTGTAAATAATCCTTAAAGCCCCCGATTATCAATGACTACGTGACAGCCAGGACCTCAACCACATCCTTTGCCACCCGCTAAAATAAAGAAAAATTTTAAAAGTGCTGCTATTGCACGGAAAGCAGCTGATCGCTGCAAAANGTTCTCGGCTCGTCGCCTTTACTTCTTCATAAAAAAAACCAAGAGCGCAAACCATTATTACAAAAGAACGAGTCCTAAGAAACGTGGTTTGAAACCCAACCCATTGGGGCTGGCGAGTTAACACCCAGAAAGGGGAGGTTTAGTTTCCTCTCCCAGCGACAGCAGGAAAAAAAACCACCCACAACCCTCCTCCTCCTCCTGCCCCCTAAAGCATCGACGGCCAGTGACTGGCCGTCGATGCTTTAGGGGGCAGGAGGAGGGCTGTGCAGGGGAGGGAAAAAGGGAGGAAAAGAGGAATGAAAGAGGGAGGGATGAGCGCAGGAGGGAGCGGGAGCGAAGAAAGGAGGAATGGAGGAGGGAGGTAACGGAGGAGGCAAGTCGGAGGGGCAGGCAGGGGAGGGCACGAGGGGAAGCGGCGCGGATGGGCGGAGGGGCAGCGAGAGGGGGAGCGGGGTAAGAAGGGGGGAGAAGCAGGGGGAGAAAAGGGGGAACCCGGGAGGGCGGGATAGAGGGGGGGGATGAAGGGTGGAGGGAGGAGCGGAGGGAGGGAGGGGTGTGCACGGGAGGGAGAGAGGGAGGGGGTTACATACCGCTCATCCCGCATTAATGCCCCGCTGAGGCGCCGCTCTNCAACAAACAAGTCCAGGCAGTAAAAATATTGCACCCAACGAACTAGGTTTCATCCAACGCAAAGAAAGATGCCCTGAGCAGGAAACGCTGGTAGCTGAACATTTAATTTAAAATGCTAATAGTTTGGGCACTTCCCTATTGAGGTGTGTGTGTGTGCGCTTTACCTGTGAGCCTCCACTTTTCCCTTTTTTATTATTATTGTTGTTATTCTCTGCCTCGGGAGATTTCTCTCCCTCTGTGGGCATAGTTTCTTCCTTCTTTTGATCTGCAAAAAAAAAANAAAAAAAAAAAAAAAATCAAGCGTAACAAGTTAATTATTCACCTTCATTTTAGACAATAACAAAAACCTACAAGCACATCCTTTTCGGTTCTCGGCTCGTCGCCTTTACTTCTTCATAAAAAAAAACCAAGAGCGCAAACCATTATTACAAAAGAACGAGTCCTAAGAAACGTGGTTTGAAACCCAACCCATTGGGGCTGGCGAGTTAACACCCAGAAAGGGGAGGTTTAGTTTCCTCTCCCAGCGACAGCAGGAAAAAAAACCACCCACAACCCTCCTCCTCCTCCTGCCCCCTAAAGCATCGACGGCCAGTGACTGGCCGTCGATGCTTTAGNACGGGAGGGAGAGAGGGAGGGGGTTACATACCGCTCATCCCGCATTAATGCCCCGCTGAGGCGCCGCTCTAGGGGGGAGGAGAAGGAGGAGGAGGAGGCGGAGGGTGGGGTGGGGGTAGCGGGGAGAAGGCCGGTCGCAGCCGGGGCTGGGAGGAGCGGGACGGCCTATTTTTCCACGAATGGCCGCCGCTGGGCTGTGGCGTAGCTGCCTTTCTCTCCGCCCGCCGCCGCCGCCGCCGCCTTGACTGACAGAGGGGGGCGGGAGCCGGGGCGGGGCCCACCGGGGCCCAACCGCCGCCCACCGAGCAACCAAACCGAGCCCCGCCGCCCGGCCCCCCGGCCGGCCCTCTCCGCCTCAGCCCCGCGCCCGAGGACCAGGAGGCGGGGCGGGGGCGGGACGCGGCGCCCTGCGAGCCCGGCCCCGGCGGGTGCGGGGCAGGCCAAGGCGGGTGGGCGTGTAGGGGAGGGCGGGCAGGCCCTCGTCTTCCTCCTCCTCCTTCTTCTCCTCCTCCTCCTGGTCTGGCCCGGCGAGAGGGGGCGGGGGCGGTGGCTGCTCCCGGCGGGGCGGGCGGGCCGGGCTCCCGCCGCTCTTGACAGCGCCAAGGGGAGGGCGGGCGGAAGGCGGGGCCCGGCGGGACCGCGGTTAACCGGCGGGGCTGCTCGAGGCCCCCCGCCCATTGGCTCAGCGGGGGCCAATCCGCTGAGGGGCGGGCGGGGCCTGTCCTCCTCCCGCGCGGGTAACTGACAGAGCGCGGGTAACTGGCGCGCGAGGCTTGCCGGGATATGTAGTCCCGCGGGGGGCGGCGCATGCGCAGAGAAGGCAGCGGGGGAGGGCCGGGCGGGGCCTCTCGCAGCCTCGCAGAGCGGGAAGCCGGGGCTGCGTGAGGTGACCGGGGATGCTCGTCCTTGGGTTAAAGACGCGTGGGTTGTGTTTGTGCCGTTGGTTTCCTCAGGTTGTGTGTGTGTGCCAGCAGGCTCCTGGCGTTGCCCGCGCTCCCTGGCGGGCTGGGAAGGCGGCCGGACAAGGCCAAGCTGGTTTGTGGCTGCGGCGTGGAGGGAGAGAGCTGCAGAAGCCGGCTGCGTGGTAGAACCCGTTACCCCCTTTTAAATCTGGAAGAAACTTGGCTGTGCTGCCTCAGGTGCTGGTCTATCAGTTTAAAATATTCTCTACTACGTGCCCGAAGTCTTTGCGGAGTAATACAGGGTGCCTGCTAACCGCAAGTCATCAGCAAAAGCGCTGAAGAGTTTCTTCACCAGCTGTTCAACCGTTTCCTCCTTCAGAGGGATGAGGACACCTTCAATCTCCATCCCAAGTCTCCAGCATTACCTCTGGAGTAAAGGAAATCTAGAAATATCTGGTTTGTCCACTGTAAAGTAACACAATGACCTGAAATAAATGTGCATACTTTTATTAGTCGTTGTACACGGTCAAAACACACAAGTCACACGTAGATGCATCAGAAAATGACCCTACAAATGCTGAATAAATTGTTTTGAGATAAGCAAGTGGTAATAACTCCTAGTTTACAGCTTAACCAATTCTCAGTGCCTTCTGCTAAGCAGTGCTGGGGAGCTGGAGGAGCAGGGCTGCCCCAGAAGGGATTCAACTGCCAAGGAGATCGTAACCTGACATGGCAGTACCCCCAGGATGCCGTCCCTCACTTTGGAGCCGTGCTAACAGGATCTGCTGATTGTCAAGTGGTTGTCAGATGAGCAGCAAACAGGGCTACCTCTGTCACAGGACTGGGTCTGGGGCCAAGGCTGAGCTCTAGCGGAGCTCCAGCCACTGAACAGTTGTCCTAAGTGAGGGCTGTCGGCACCACAGCCTGCCCAGGCGCTCAGTAGCCTGAGAGGCAGGATACGGAGCACCTCCTGAATGAGAGCTTGCACGAGGAATGGGTAAATGTATTAGCAAGGACACTCTTCTTTTAGTGAGAGATTGATGTACTAAGTCCTATGGAAGCTTTTAGACTTCCACCGGATTCCTGTGGATCTGCAGCTGTAGGTACAGGGCTTTTGAAAATGTGGCTGTAGGGTGCAAAGAGTAAAAGCTCTGTCTCAACTCAGTGAGTGATTGAAGCGACAGATAAAAGATGGTGGTGGTGTAGGTGGTTTCAGTGATTTTTTAATGTTTTTTATATATTTTTACAACCACAGTTGCTCCTATACCACCTACTCTTTCCCAAATTCCAAATGTCACTCTTGTTCAAATTCTTTCTGCCAGCTTAAGCTTTTGAGCCTGTCTTTTTCAGCACTGTTCCCGCATGACCCAGTACCTGCCCCCTGCACCCTGATGCTCATTGTTCTTTGCAGGCTCTCTTAGAACTCAGCTAGAAGTCACCTGTTGAATTGTATGGATGTAGGATTAGGTCCAGGGATGAATATTTGGTGACATAGGGCATCCCAGCTGCTATTGGAACGGATGAAAGAAAAATATCAGAAATAGGGAAAAGTTAAGCAAAAATTTTTCATCACCACTTCCTTTCAGGCTCAAAACTTTGCAAGTGTGTTGACACCCAGGAAGAGCGCACAGCATGGAAATATGTGTGTGTGGGCATAATTCCATGAAAATGCAAGATTCCTGGCAAGATGTATCTCGGGTGTAGGTCACATAAGGGTGGCTTATCTGCACAACAGCAGAAACTAAGAAAATCCACTTTGTGCTGGGTCTTTACTGCTTGACATGTCTCATAGTGTATGTGCATTTTGTTTAATTACAGATAGTTAAGCTCATTTTTAAAAATATTTTAAATACCCTTTCTCTGTATCCATATGTGCACTTTTCTGTCTTTGGTTTATCAGTTCTTCTACATTGTTTATAGATTTCTAATCTTTTGATGATGTTCCTTAGCACCTTGTTTTCATTTGCTGTATTTGCTCCAACTTTTTCCTCTGTGAAGTTACTTCACTGGATCTTGCTTTACTCATTAGGCCCTATGAGGAACGGCTGAGAGAGCTGGGGTGTTTATCCTGGAGAAGAGGAGGCTGAGGGGAGACCTCATTGCTCTCTCCAACTACCTGAGGGGAGGTTGTGGAGAGGAGGGAGCTGGGCTCTTCTCCCAGGTGGCAGGGGACAGGGCGAGAGGGAATGGCCTCAAGCTGCACCAGGGGAGATTTAGGCTAGACATTAGGAGGAAGTTTTTCACAGAAAGTGTCATTGGGCACTGTCAGAGGCTGCCCAGGGAGGGGGTTGATTCACCTTCCCTGGAGGGGTTTAAGGCACAGGTGGACGAGGTGCTGAGGGACATGGTTTAGTGTTTGATAGGAATGGTTGGACTCGATGATCCGTTGGGTCTCTTCCAGCCTGGTGATTCTATGATTCTATAATTATTTTTTGCTTCTTTCTTGATTCTAATACCCTCTCTTTTCTCAACCTCAAAAGTGTGTTTCCACCCAAATTCCCCACCTGTGTTTTGCGATTTTTTTTTAAGCACCCAAACTACCTTGTATCTTCTTTTTGTAACTTCTAGCTTGCTCTCTAAGTTATCCTAAGCTTTTACCTTGATTCACCTTCCCTGGTTGATTCACCTTCCCTGGAGGTGTTTAAGGCACGAGTAGATGAGGTCCTGAGGGACATGGTTTAGTGTTTCTTAGGAATGGTTGGACTCGATGATCCAGTGGGTCTCTTCCAACCTGGTGATTCTATGATTCTATGATTCCATGATTCACTGATCTTTCGTCTAACATGCTGGCTGATATTTTCTAACATATTTAGGCATTGCTCTACTGAGCACAGGGAGGCTTGTAATATAGCCAGAGCAACACCTAAATATCCTTACAAAGAAAAAAAAAAAAGAGGGGGGCGTGAAGGGGGAGGGAGAGACAGCTGGCTCCATGCTCCAGTTTCATTGGTTACCCTCTCTGCTATCTGCCCCCACTCACATAGGCTGCATTTGGACAGAGAGCAGCTGTAAACAGCAGAGACAGTAATGAGATGGTGGCTTTGCAGAACTGTAAATCCCGCTGTAGGGTAGCTAGTATTAGATTAAAAATGCTACAGTTATAAATACAAAATTTTGGACTAGTGTGAGACCACTGTTTGAAAGTTTGTGGTCAGGATACGTAAATAAATAAAGGAAGGAATAATTTTTATTTGCCAGGGTCATGCAAGATCAGGTATCCACGTTTCTGAATGAACCTTCTTTGCTAGTTCAAAGAGCCAGTTCTTTTGCCAGTTCTTTCATGCTTCCTTTCTGCTCTCGATGCTGCTTTATCATGGAATTCAAGTATTTCCAAGAAATCGCTTCCCCTGTGAACACAGAATCATAGAACAACCAGGTTTGAAGAGACCCACCAGATCCTTTTAATTCTTTATCTGTTATGTCTGAGTTGATCAGGTATGATACTATGATATTAGTATAATATCCCTAAAGACCTTCTACCTGTTACTCTGTTCATGTGTTGAACTTTATAGCCCGTGTGGGGGCTGTGAANTCTTTTGATTGGGTCCTTGCTGGAATCTGGTGTTTTGTTGTAAACTTGGCTCCAACAACAACAGCTTTGAAGAATTTGGTGATGGCACAAGCATTACTGATCAGACAGAGCCTAGCCAGAGCCACAGCGGAAATCATTCACTTGGCAAGCACACTTCTTGGGCATTGTTCCACATGATACCAAATCAAAGATATTTGACCTGCTTGAATTCTATGGAAAACACCTATCAGCAGTGCAGTGGGAACTCAAGGCATGAGTTCTTCTGTAATGCATCAGCCTGAGGGACCTCAAGCAGTGTACGACTGGGTTAAGAATCCTGCCTCCTGGAAAACCAAGGGTAAAAATTAATGCTCCAGTTCTGCCTGCCATGGCTCTAACTTGTTCAAGACTGCAACAGAAAGCTCCCCTTCCCTTCTACTGCATCTGTGCCTCTTGCACCTGCTTCTCTCATACATGATGTTCTCCTAGGATTTTCTTACGTTGTAACTATGTGGCAGTAATTATGAGAAAACATGCATGTCTCAGATACAGAATCAGGCACTTATTTGTTTCAGACAATTTTTATGCAAGAAAATGAGTCTAGATAGGGCCCAAGTACTCCCCATCCTGTCACTGTATCAACTCTGACCATTGGCTTGTCACAGTAACGTGTCACAGCTGTAATCCAAGACTTTAAGCATGTCCAAGGACGCAGCGTGAACATCAGTCTGTGGACATTCATTGCTGGGCTTCCCCTAATGTAGTCAAAGACGTGCTTTTTCACCACCCAGCATGATAGTGACTTGCATACCTTAAGGGAGCAATCGTAGTCTTCTGCACACTTTTCTGTGTTTGATCTATTGCAAATTTGAAAACTATAATAAAGTCTTGCCCCAAGTCTTTTTGAACTCGGGGAGGTACTTGACTCTACTTGTCATTGTTATGAAGTGTCTTTGGCTTCTCTCTTCCTACCTCTGACTTCTGACAGATCTTAGTCTGCAAACATTTTACCTTTTCCTCTCTCCCAATCCAGAGCATCCCCTTACCAAGTATGTGACATAACCTACCATCATCAGTGCTAAATTAGGTAGGGAACGAAAAACCCTCATGATTAAGACACAGATAATGTTAAATATGTAAAAACATCGCAGGGAAACTATGGGTAAAACCGAGTCTGACAGAAGATCAATGATTTTGCTTTTCGCTGGGCAAACACACACATGCAGCTTTCATTAGGCAGCGACTTAAGCAGTAATTGAAAAGATTGCGGTAGATATTGTTAATGGATGAGCTCATGAGCTTGGATGTTGGGGTGCAGGTACAGTCACCAGCGGCTCTTGATGGGTCAGTCTGTTGATCTCAGCATGCTGGGAAGTTGGAGGATCATAGCCTGCTTCTGTCAGCATGTTGAGGAGGGAGCTATGGGACACCCAGACATCATGCGTCTTGCTAAATTGCCCAACACTGCCTTTGTCTTCCAGTTACCCACAATAGCTTGCAATACAATTACTCTTTCCTTTTGATCTAGAGCATGTAGGCATGAATATCCAGAGAGTACTTTTTTCCACTTCCATGACCCTGATGCAGCTGAGGAAGTATCCAAGAAAAGTCTGCTACCACTTCTTACCAAAGTGGTTGTTTTCATTTCCTAAATAACCTTGCTTGCTGTTGATTTTCCAGTCCCAACATGGTGCCGGAGCACTACCATAGCGGGATTATGCTTTGGGTCTCCACGTGACTAATTATCCTCTTCTGCCTGTTCAACAGCATGCTAACACCAGTCATTACTTCACTAAATAAGGACTCAGCTTATGACAGATCTACAGTCAACGTTGTACTTCCCACTTTAGAAATCTTACTTTGCTGCTGAGGCGACTCACCGGCATTTGTAGGTCTCCTCACAGAGCCAGACGTGATGCTCAGAGGGATCCTGTCTTTGTCATCAATGTCTGAGCACACGGAAAGTCGTGCCTGATGTAACTCTTAACTTTACTGTCTCATTTTATGTGGCCTGTTGTGTGCAGGAAACAGCACTTCTGGCTCAGGAAGTCTGGGTGCATCTGCGCTGCCGCTGAAAGCGCTGCTGCCGGGCACAGATACGTGCTTCTTGCTCTGTTCATCTTGCAAAAAACGGAGAGGCTCTGATGGTGAGTGTGGTGATGGGTCTTGTGTTATTTTCCATGAGTTTTTTGAAGCTGTTGGGTAAGAAGCATAATCTTTCTTCCGTATTCCCTGCAGTGAAACAGGGCTGGCAGCTACCAGAGGATGGGAAAGTGGGATGCAGTACGATCTACGAGTACTAGTTAACGTGCCTGTAATACACATAAAGATAAGCAGGGTATCCCATGCTCTATGTAGTCGTCAATCCAACTTTGGTACATGTTACCAGTGAGACAGTTCTGCACTAAACTTGTATTGATAAGCAATGCTGCATGGAAGACATGTCAATAACAATGCCAGTTATTCTTTGAGAAAATCAGTGAATGCACCTGGAAATTCAAGCCTACAAGTACAGCGGGTATAGGGGACAATGCAAGCTCGATTGTTTTTACCTCTAAACTGTAATAAAAGAAAACTGACAAACCGAGCACATTGCACAGTCTCAAATATATTTTCTAATATCAACTCTTCAATATGATACAGTTTTTTTTAAATGAAGTTTCTGAAAATGTGGGCCGTAGACTAAATTTTTGTCTAGATCCAAGTCTCAGTAGAAAAATGACCCTTGTAAAATAAATGCACAAAGAAGGGCACAAAAGGAAGTAAAGTAGTAGTAATAGGTAACTTCAAGTAGCTATAGTTAGTGGCTCTAATGCCACTGAAGGATATAGCTAAGAGTAACAAATTCTTGTTTCCACAAATGACTCCTCTAAGCAGTAGGTAGCTTTGCTGTGCACAAGAGATTTAGTCCTAAGTAGCAAACGAGATCTGTTTTTCAAAAGTAATTACTGCTGACTCCCTCTGCAAGATAGAGAAGGTTATTGTAGTGATCTTAGCTACAGTGTTCCCAAAGGCATAAAACCACGGAGCCAAAGGCAAAATATTTAAGAAAATAAAATCCTTAAAGTGAACTTGGTAACTATTTAAATACGACACTGTAGGGTGGTAAAAAGAGCAAACATGTTTCATTAGATAATTTATTCCAGTAACAAATAAGTCTACCTAGAATTACCAGCAGTGCCAGTGACACTAGAAGGAGGAGTCATGAGCAGGTGAATTGTGTAGCTGATGTGTCTATCAAAGGGGCTCTGTGGGGAAACGTAAGATTCAAGTGGCCAGAAATAAATCCAAAAGAAGATGAATACTTGGAATCAAAGACCTGCAGGCTTCAAGAGACGCATTAAGCTGTCTTGAGAGAATGGATCAAAGTTGGCAGCAGATCTAACCTCTCTGTAGATGTCACTACATAAAAGATGACCATCAGGGCATGAATTTCTTTTCGCAGACTAGAAAGGCAAGTCACTCTCAGAAACTGGCATGGAAATATTTAGTATTAAAATAAAAAAGCTAATTTAAGTTACGAGTTGCTCTGATACTGAAACAGTAGCTGGCATGAAAAAAAAAAAGCATCAGGAACTCATGCTGTTTATCTCTTGCTCCGAGGAATTGAGAATATCTGATGAGTGTTTTTCTAACCTGTTCTTAGAAACCTGAATGGAGGAGATTATACTACACCTTTAGGTGACCTATTTCTGCCCATAGCTATCCTTAGAGTTAGAAGTTTTTCCTGTCTTAGGCTAAACCTTTCCTGCTGCAACTGAAGGCAGTTAGGTTTTATCCTGTCCTCGGTGCCGTGAAAATTAATGAGGTCCCTGCTTATAAATTGGAAGGTAGTTTTTATATCACCTCCACACTAGCCGTCAGCCTTTATTTTTTAATAGGAATACATCTTTCTCCTCTTTCAATCGTTCTCCATCTTTTAAACTTACTTTTTAAGCATCTGTTTGTACTATCTTATTGAACACCAAGCTAAGACTTCTGAGAAGTGAGTTAAGAAAAACTATTACTAACCCTGTCTTGCATATGACGCATCTATTAAAATGTCCCAGGATGATTTTTTTCTGCTTTTGCATCTGCATCATATTGTTGACTCATATTCAATATGTGGTTTACTCTAACACCCAGGTCTCATTTCTGCAGTGCTGTTACTATCTTCCATTTTGTGTTTATGCATTTCATTTTTTTTGCCTCAATATAGTACTTGCTACTCGTGTTTATTGAGTTTCATCTTATTGACTACAGATCACTTCTCCCACTTATCAAAGTAATTTTGAGTTCTACTCCTTCGGCTCCCTTGCAGCCCCTTCTGCTTTGACCTGGGGGTGCTGGTCGACAGCCGACTGAACATGAGCCAGCAGTGTGCCCAGGGGGCCAAGAAGGCCAATGGCATCTTGGCTTGGATCAGAAACAGTGTGACCAGCAGGGCCAGGGAGGTTCTTCTCCCTTTGTACTCTGCACTGGTGAGACCGCTCCTTGAATCCTGNTTAGGCTAGAGATTAGGAGGAAGTTTTTCATGGAAAGGGTCACTGGGCAGTGGCAGACGCTGCCCAGGGAGGTGGTTGATTCACCTTCCTTGCAGGTATTTAAGGCACGAGTAGACAAGGTCCTGAGGGACATGGTTTAGTATTTGATAGGAATGGCTGGACTCGATGACCCGGTGGGTGTCTTCCAACCTAGTGATTCTATGATTCTATGACCTCATGTACAAATTTAGTAAGTGTGCTCCCTGTCCCATCATCCAAGTCATGAATGAGGATATTGCATGTTATCAGATCTTGGCTAGACTCCAACAGAATTCCACATTATATTTCTGTTTTGTTTGAAAACACAATATTGATAAGTCTTGGAGTGTTTTCTGCAAGCAGCTGTGTACCTACTGTGTAGCAGTTTAGCCCTGATCAAAATGTTTCTGTATACTCTCTATAAGAATGTCATGTAAGACAGAGCCCAAAGACACAGAATGGCTCTTCTGCCGCAGATGGGACTCCAGATTCTAAAAAAAATAGAAATAAAAAGACAGTTGGAACCTTTCAAATGCAACTGATTGCTGTTAGTGAAATTTAAATCTCTCTAGGAAGGATCTGTTTACTGTTGACCTTGTAAGCAAAGCTGTCCCTATTTGATGCGATGGGTTGTGGAAGGTCAAGTGGATATTTGAGTCTGTTCTTTTTTCTGCTTTAAGGAAGAAATATCAACATAGAAATGAAGAAAGTGACTACAGTTGTTTACAATGGTCACATTTAGGTTTTGTATTTTTTAAACTTGTTTTTGAGCTGAATTATGACAAAAATGTAGAAAAGTGCTTTCCGTTTTATAAGGAGCTTCACGCAGATTACTGAGATTCATCTCTGAAATGTTAAAAGTCACATTCTAAATCATAACAAGAGTCTTCTCTTTTCATCAAGTTTTAGTTATGTGAGAGAAAAAAAACCCCCAAAATTGGATCTGGCTGTTGCTAAGAAATAGGAGACTTCAGCCTTTTCTGTATGGCAAAAGAATGTGGCCATGAACAGCTCTCCATCTGACTAATTTATAGCTGTGTGTTTAAATTTTTATTTTACCGCACAGACACGGTTGCCTGGCATTAAAGTTAACTTTCTGAGGCTGGAAATTTATTGTACTTTGACGTCTCAGTCGCTGCACCCTGCAACAAGCAGCTCACAGAAGTGCACGTAACTAATCGGACACCAGGTAGACCACGTAGATGAAGACCAACTGAAGAGTTTTCATGCCAGAGTGATATCTTCTGTAATGATAGATAACAGCTCTGAACTAGCTAGGTACATCAATAGCCTTCCGCTACTCTCTCAGCTGAACAGGAAATCTAATTAATCTCATGTGGTTTCCTGCATTTGCAATGACAAATATATGAGCACTGCAAAATTCACTTGCTATATAGTGAAAGATATTTTCCATATTTTGGAGTTTTTTTCCTATGTTTTAATGAAACATTAAACTCTACAGAGAAGTGACTAAGGTCAACATGAAACGTAATATGGAAAATGTTTTCTTCACCTGCTTGAAAAATAATAATTAAAAGGTGATTAGGAGAAAGTTATATAAGCTTTCTGATATAATGTGTTTATCTTACATATTTAAAAAATGAAGATTCTCTCAGGAGAAGGAGGTCTGCCCTCAGGCAACTCCCAGTTCTGGAATAAGCACCACTTTGCTGCCTGGGTGGGGTGACTGAGGAGCACGTGTGCATTGAGAACCAAACTCTTTGGGTGCCATTAAGTGTCTCTCTGTGGGAATGTGTGTCCTCCGTCGCTAGGGAGAGATAAAGGCAGGAAACAGCTGGGCAGCGGGTCCATAATCACACAGATGGAAGATTTGGCTCTAAGTAGCAGAACTATTTTGTCAGTTTGACAACAGATTCTACCTTAGTTAGATTTCCCTGGTCACCATCCCTACACTGACACTACCTAGGGAGAAGGTGAATGACAGGGATAACCGAAGTCAAACCTGACTCCTCTTTCATATGACCAGCTCATGCTTCGTGCAAAGATCCTGCAGACACTCTCTTTAAAGCTGAGATGGGTGGCTATGAGCACAACAAAGCAGGAAATACCTCTAGAAACAGAAAACTAGCACACTGGAGCTTATGCCAGTTTGATCCCTTCTGCTGTCCTGCATCAGTGGATGTATTTGGGAATTGATAGTTTCAACTGTTATTTAAAGATTACTAGAATCATAGAATCACTAGGTTGGAAGACACCCACCGGATCATCGAGTCCAACCATTTCTATCAAACACTAAACCACGCCCCTCAGTACCTCATCCACCCTCACCTTACACACCTCCAGGGAAGGGGAGTCAACCACCTCCCTGGGCAGCCCGTTCCAGTGCCTAATGACCCTTTCTGTGAATTTTTTTTTCCTAATGTCCAGCCTGAACCTCCCCTGGCAGAGCTTGAGGCCATTCCTTCTTGTCCTGTCCCCTGTCACTTGGGAGAAGAGGCCAGCTCCCTCCTCTCCACAACCTCCCTTCAGGTA
>WAAB01014908.1:24565-37688 GCA_013389865.1 Piaya cayana | reverse complement strand
TCTTTTGATGGAGCTCAGGATACGGTTGGCTATCTGGGCTGCAAGAACACATTGTGGGGTCTTGTTGGGCTTCTCATCCACCAACAACCCTAAGTCCTTCTCTTCAGAGGTACTTTCAATTCATTCTCCAATAGAGCTGATATTATATCTACATGTGATTTCTCTAAAGTTATCAGTAATTAAGATTCCTGATTTTATATTAAAAAAAGGAAAAGAAATGCAGAAAAATTAATAAAGGAGTTTCTAATAAATACATGGAAAGTCATCTTGATCTTTTATTGTATTTACTTTATATTAGCTGTTATGGGCAACGATTTGATCTCTGAAAGCCCATTGTAACTAGAATTTGGGAGGACATTTGTTCTGTTATAATTATTTACAGCTGAGATATGTATGCCTCATATTCTCTAACCTCCGCCAGAAACAAACTGAATACAGAGAATACACAGATATATTTACTATTAAAATATATAACAGTCCTGTAATTAGTTATTGAATAAGGATTTTTTAAAGCCTCATTCCTTACGGTTATTCTACAATTTTCTTAAGTTCTCTCTAAAGGATAAGTCTTGTATTGTCTTAGATCATTGCAAAATACTGAATAGGTAAAGTATATCACTACGAAAAAATCTGTTAGAAATACAATTATTGCACACAGGACCACTGTAAAACAGCCAGTCAGACAACTGATGTTAATAGCTTGCTGTATTTAAAGAACTTCACTTTTCAAGCTTATAATGCTAATGATTTATTTAAAAGCAACTTACTCACTTCAAGAAAAGCATTCTGCTTATGTCCATTGTCACTTGAAACATCCCTCCCACTGATATTGGACTGCAAAACTTCAGAATGACTTGGTTGTGTTAAGCCTGATCACATTGTGCAGTTGTGTTACAGGATGATTTTCCCATGTGCAACTGTTGCAGTCATGCATGACTGACTTAGGTGGAAGAATTGTTTTGAGGAGTGTTTTCCTTACTTGAATTGTCCTACTTTTATAGTGAAAGTGTAAGATATAGCTCCATTTGTTAACAACTGAAGCGAAATAAATGCAATACGTCATGTAAAGGTATATCACTGTCAAAATGACACGCAATGTTACAGAAAGTGACTGCTGTAATTGACAGAGATGGTGATCAGGCTCTGAAACTGTTTTCTGATTGCATATTCATGATTCCTTCTTATAATATGCTACAGTTACTGTGTGAGTTGTTCTAAGCAGATGTTTTAACATGACTAGACTGACAGCTTGTGCTGTGAGATTTGCAAGTCTAATCTTTAATAGTGTTCCCTCTACTTTTTTCCAGATATCTAACTCTTGACTTGCAGACTTAGTTGTAGAATGCATCAAAGAACACATGTATGCAGGAGTACACCAGGCAGTTGCAGCTGTGTTACCCTACTGGTGAGGTGGTTTACTGGCAAAGCAATAACCCACTGTCTGCCAGCATACAGCCCACTCTACCAGCAGCTGTGAGCAGCTGGTGAACACTTATTCAGCAGTAGCAGAGCAAGACTCTCTGATATGTGCCTGTGAACACATCATTCATCTGAGTTGCTCTCTGGTCTTGGGCAGCACTGTGTAGCTGTCTCTTTTTTTAGCTAATTATTTGACTTATTTGACCTTTAGGCAGCTGCTTCCGACATGCTGTGTTGTAAGCACAGTGGTTACTGATGAATGAACAGTAAAAGTGTGGAGCTTTGCAGAAACCTGCTGTCCCTGCCCATGGAAGGGGAGTTGGAACAAGATGACCTTTAAAGTTCCTTGCAAACCATTCTGTGATTCTATGATTCTATGAAAAAAACTCTGTCTGTCCTGCGAATAAGTAGAAGGCAATGATCTTTCTCCTTTTCCGATAGTGAGTATTTCATTTTCATTCAGGCTTAGAGGGAAGTTCAGAGGGAAATAGGCAAAGATATGATCTTCCTAATCTTACTTTCACTGCTTATATTTCTGAGACAGAAGAGTTGGGCAATTTTCCACATAAAATTTGACTCTTTTCCCAGGACATGATAGTTTATCAAAACCTGAAGCTCTATAGAAGTACCTTCTTGAACATTTTCCTTATTGTAGAAGTGTATACTTGGTGGTCCTGAAAGGAAGTGACTGTACAGGGAATTTGTGAAGGTAGAGGAGAGAATGCCTGTTTGCACCTTTTTCTGATTCTACTCTTAAGTGTGCACAGGAAAAAAGTGAACTTGATCTCAGTGCAAAAGAAGAAATGGTGGATTTTATAATCTTAAAAATAACTTGTGCAATGAGGAGCTACTAATGCCCACTCACATCCTTTCAGGAGCAAAGAAAGTGTGTACTAAAGGATGTAATTCAAAACTCAAAGGCATGTGAGGATACCAGACTTACTGAGTGACATCCTCTCAATTTCTCCATAGGACAGTGTCTGTGGCATGCTGCTTAGCTTCTTCTCTCCTTAATTTTTTTTTTTAACTGTGTAAAGCAGAAGTTTGATAAAGTATTGATTTTCCCCTGGAAACAGTCCTGATGTGAGACAGCAGCTTTAACTAATGATGCATACCTCTCTGCTTGCTCCCACCACAATCAGTGTGTTTCCTGGGAGAAAAGCCACTCTGGTCTTTTTGGCTGGCTTCTTTTAGTGAGCAGTGGAAACGGGTCCTAGAGTCAGCAGGTGACCTTTTAATGTAGGTGCAGTCCAGACTGAGCCACACTTTCTAGGGCTTAACAGTTTCCAAAACAATTTGAGGTTATATTGTAGCATTGAATGGGACTATTGCTGTTATCCCTTTGGTACTGCTACTATGAAATAAACAAGTAAAGCTGAATAGGCACTGGAGTTTCTGTTTTGAACTAAACTTGCCACTTTTCCAAAACTGGATAAAGCACCAGCTTTCCAGTTGGGTGATGAAGCTTCAAAAAAAAAGTGGGAAAAACCTCCTTGTTCCATCTGAACGGTTTAGTTGTATTTTATATTTGGATGTTGTACTTTGATTATTTTTCATTGTTATAAATTTGACACCTTGCAAATATACATACACATAAAATTAAAGAATGCTAAAATAAGTAATAATTTCTGGTTAGCACAGAGGCTGTCCTCCCCCAAAGAAGGCTGTACTTAACATCATATCTTTATGATTGTTCATCACAAACACAGTCATTCTAGTATTTCTTCCAAGAGCATCATTTTAATAATATTAATGCTGTGGCTTGTGAAAGATGCCTGGAAAATGAGTTCCAAACATCCTAATGAGGTCAGTAATGTATCTGGAATGGTAAGGGATGATTCTTCTACAAGGGAATTGCATACATGCATAGCATTGCTTAAAAAATGTGTGAACGTTAAAAGGATAATGCTTAGCATTAGGGCTAAACTAAGGAGGGCAAGTTTGTGTCTCGCAATTGCACTCTCCCTAAAATTAATGCTGAAGTAGATTATGGTGTGTTCTCTGAAGCTTTAAGAGCTTCTTCCAAGTACTGAATATAGCAGACACTTAAACACTATATCTATAAGACAAGGAACTTGTGTATCTCTCAAAAAACTATATTGCAGCTACAGAAATAGATATGGTAAAAAATTATTTGTAGTGGAAGGTGCTCATATGTATAGAGTGGCTCAGTGGGTTGGCTTCTCTTTAGGCACCACATACCAGCTGGGGCTCTTTGTTGGGGAGTGTAGTGTTAGGATGAGGGGTCATATTTTTAAGCTGAAAGAGAGGAGACTTAGATTAGATATTAGTAAGAATTTTTTTACTGGTGGTCAGACACTGTAACAGGTTACCCAGAGAAGTAGTGGATGCTCCATTCCAGGAGGTGTTACAGACCAGATTGGATGAGGCTTTGAGCAATGGGACCTAGTGAAACGTGCCTGAACCAAATGATCTCAAAGGTCCCTTCCAATTCAAACCATGCTATGATCCCATAAATAACAAGAAACAATGTGTGTATTGGTTTGGTAGATTCTCACTGTAAATCTAGAATAGCACTAATTTGAGGTTTTCCTCTCTGCTCTGTATCCCATTCATTGCACAGACATTTGTCTGGAGAATGTGTTTATTACCCTGAAATCCACACAATGGCATGTGTTCCTATTTATCTTGGAGGTCAGAACATATAAGATGCATTGAACACAACCTGATTTCCTATTTATTCCTAAATATTTTTGTTTCTGGACTTAAGAAGCTAATTCATCTTGCAGTTCTTTAACTTCTCTGGGCATATTGTTGTCTTTGTCTCATTCAACCCTGTTTTCTCAGCTGTAGGAGACAGGGAAGAGAAATAATATATTGACTAATACACTGCTACAGGCTGGGTTATGTTTTCAGACACACAAGGCATCAATTGCAGTTGATACTACAGAAATTTCAGTTTTTGCAACACTACTTCTGTTTTTGAAGATGTAAGCTGTAAGTTTCTGGAACCTTGACTACAGAAAATCTCTTTACCCTTCTGGTTTGCAGGTGTTAGCCTCTTCCACAGAGCCTCTTTTTTTCAGGCACGACAAACCTTGCTGCTATTTTGGCTGAAGAATTAACTCCAGAATTTGGAAAGGGGAATTGCCTGGTTTCCTTTTCCTCCATGACTGCTGTAGGCACTGCAATGCCTGATGATGTGTGTCGAAAGATTTTATGTGCTTTCAGTTCCACTATCAAATCTTGCCAGATGAAATATGAGGACTTGATCAAATTTCAGGAATCTGTTTTTACATTAAATCCAGTTCTCCTTTGTTTAGAATCTTATCATTGTTCAATTTTTGGGGTTGGAAAAACACTTTAAGACCATCAAACACAACCCTTAACCTAGTACTACCAAATCCACCACTTAACCATGCCAAGAAACACTAAATCTACACATCTTTTAAATACCTCTAGGGATAATGAATCAACCATTTTTCTGGGCAGACCATTCCAATTCTTGACAACTCTTTCAGTGAAGAATTTTTTCCTGTTTCCAATTTAAACCTCCCTTGGAGCAGCTTGAGGGCCTTACCTCTTGTCCTGTTTCTTTTTACTTGGGAGAAGAGGGTAACATCCACCTCACTACAACCTCCTTTCAGGCAGTTGTAGAAAGTAATAAGATATCTCTAGCCTCCTTTTCTCCAGACTAAGCAACCTTAATTCCCATAGCTGCTCCTCATAAGACCAAGTGGTGTTTTAAGGACACTGTACAAGAANTGCCTAGCCTAAATCTCCCCTGGTGGAGCTTGAGACCATTCCCTCTTGTCCTGTCCCCTGTCACTTGGGAGAAGAGCCCAGCTCCCTCCTCTCTACAACCTCCTTTCAGGTAGTTGGAGAGAGCAATGAGGTCTCCTCTCAGCCTCCTCTTCTCCAGGCTAAACAACACCAGCTCTCTCAACCGCTACTCATAAGGTCTGTTCTCCAGCCCCTTCACTAGCCTTGTCACTCTTCTTTGGACACATGCTTATTAAGAAGCAGCCTGATGAGGTTTTTGGTTACTGTCAAAAAATATCATTCTGTTGTGAAAGAAAATCACTGTAAGCACTATTGAAACATAGGTTTTGGTAGGTATCGCTACAAGTAGAACATTCATGAAGAACAACAATATATCATACAACACAAACCAGAATGATACTATGCCGAATGATACTATGCCATAGCTTGGGTACAATAGTGATTGCATCATGTGATGGGCGCATCCAGTCCATTTTACCACAAATGTTGACCTTGAAACAAACATGAGGATGTTCTCTTTCCCCTGTTTGTATGGTCTAGAAAACATCGGTGATCATGTATATTTGGAAGAGTTGACAGCAAGGAATAATTTTTGTGAGATACTGATGTATTTTTGCAATACTACCACTTCTTAAAGGTGTCGTATGTTGATATGTAAGACAATGAAACACGGTACATGTTGAAATTATAACATCATAATATGATCATAATGATAGTACGTAATAATGATGGTACATTTTGAAAATATGACATCATACTTTGTTCAGTTCTGGGCCCCTCACCACAAGAAGGAGGCCACAAAGTTGGTGAAGGGTTCGGAGGGGTAGCCGTATGAGGAATGGCTGAAGTCACTTGGTCTATTTAGCCTGGAAAAGAGGAGACTGAGGGGAGTCTTGATCACAGTTTGTTGCTTTCATCACAAGGGGAGGAGGAGGAGAAGGCATTGTGCTTTTCTCTGTGGTGACCTATGATAGGACCTGAGCAAATGGCAGGAAGATGTGCCAGAGGAGATTTAGGCTGGATATGAGGAAAAGGTCCTTCAGTCAAAGGGTGGTGGAGCACTGGAACAACTCTACAGGGGAGCAGTAAAGTTGCCAAGCCCAACAATATTCAATAAGCGTTTGGACAATGCACTGAGACACAAGGTGTAAATTTTGAGGTTGTCCTATGCAGAGATAGGAATTGGACTTGATGATCCTTCTGGGTCCTTTCCAACTCAGGTAATTCTGTGATTCTGGGTCTCGCCGTTCCCCAGGGTGCACGTGATGCCCAGTGTCCTGCAGCAGTTGCACCTTTGCTGCAAGAGGTGGGCTGACAATCTCTGAAATATCATGGTAACCCCTTTCCACTGAACTGTAGTGACTTAGGATGATGGTAGTCCCCAACATAACTCTAAAATAGACATGTTTATTGCTAACTGTGCTTAACAGCATGGCTGGGTGCGAAGGCAGCATGGCTAGGTATGAAGGCAGCATGTACTAAGGATGTGTGTAGGAATGACACCTGCTTTAGCCATAAAAAACAAAGGCTAATCTAAGCTGGAACACATCCTCAGAGTTTGTCTGGTCCAATGTATTGTATGTGGTCCAGCATGAGTGTCCAGTAAAACACAGGCAGAGGGTGCAGGAACAGAACAGCTCCAAAAGAACTTGGAAATGGGTAGTTTAGTGTCAGTACAATTATTTGTTTTGAGTATTTTTTTCTTAAAGGACAGAAGTAACTGTTCCTATATTTTTCATCTGTAAATGATGGTCTCTTCAGGAAGTGTGTTTCAGAAGATAACATGTTAATCACAAACTTACTGATCATGTCAAAGCAGTTACTTATGAATGGGGAAGAAAACAGAGTCCTACTGGTTAACTTCCTTTAGGCTAGTGTAATTCAAGCCCCGTTTAATCTTGTGAGACTAAAGAGCCACACTAGACTTTAATGTTTTTGTCTCTCTGAGACAGCAATGTTGTTTTATCTCTTTCTTTTGTAGAACATGACTTCAGCAGATAAGGATTTTTCAGAAGACAACTTTTCGCCAAAAGCCAGCACCAGCAAGTTGCCAACAGATGCATCTCCTGACTCTAAATGCCCCATCTGCTTGGATCGATTTGACAATGTTGCATACCTAGATCGCTGCTTGCATAGGTTCTGTTTCCGCTGTGTCCAGGAGTGGTCAAAAAACAAAGCAGAATGCCCCCTCTGCAAGCAACCATTTTTTTCCATTTTCCATACAATTCGTGCTGAAGATGACTTTAAGGAGTACATACTCAGCCCTTCAGAAAATAGGTCTTTTGCCAGCCCTGATGGCCGAAGGTTTCGTTACCGTACCACCTTAACTGGGGAGCGCCGTGCTGGCCATTCCCCTTCACGAAGGACGCTGTCCCCTCCTGATAATGGGGTATTGTTTGAAGGTCTGTCAAGTGAACCAGTGCGTCAGAGAGATGGGGAGATTCAGCAGATGATAAGGAGGCTGGCCTCAAGGAGGCAGGCTAGTGCTGAGGGTAGATCTTTGCGGCAGATTCAGGAGGAAGACATGATCAGCTTCCGCAGAGCTCTGTACCGTACTGGTGTGCGTATTCGCAGTATTCAGGATGGTGGCCGCTATCGAGACATTTCAGCGGAGTTTTTCCGCCGCAACCCTGCTTGCCTTCACAGGTTGGTTCCCTGGCTGAAGCGAGAACTCACAGTCCTGTTTGGTGCTCATGGATCTTTGGTTAATATTGTACAGCACATCATCATGAGTAATGTAACTAGGTATGATATGGAAAGTCAGGCCTTTGCTGATGATTTAAAGCCATTTTTGCTGAATCGGACTGAACACTTCTTACATGAGTTCATCTGTTTTGCCCGTTGTCCTTTCAACTTAGAAGCATATGATCAACATGCGAATTATGACTGTCCTGCTCCATCATATGATGAAGGAAGCCACTCAGACTCGTCAATTATTACAATATCTCCAGACACAGCATGTCCTCAAGGGCCAGGTAACACTATGTCTGTGACTAGTCTTGGTCAGGCCCCCTGGGATGATGAAACTCCTGGCCCTTCCTATTCCACTTCAGAAGAGGTTCGTGCAACCATAGCTTCTCCTCTGGAGACGTCAGATAGTTCTGATGAGGACAGTGCTACAAAGATTCAAAGAACCAAGCCAGAGAGTGAGTTACAGGCTAATACTGACTCAAATGACAGTGACTCTTCCTCAGACAATTGTGTTGTTGTTGGGTATGTTAAACCATTAGCTGAAAGGACACCAGAAGTGGTTGAGCTGTCCTCAGACTCTGAGGAGTCCATCAGGGAAGAGAAAAGGGAAGATGTGAATAAACAGCAGCCAGTCCAGTGTGGTGGCTGGAGTGATAGTGAGCCAAGCAGGAGTTTCTCACCACATTCTTCCGCATATAAGGAGGATGTAGGTAGCTGTAGAAGCTGCTTATCTCCTGCAGTTGAGAAGACAGAGTCAAAAGATGATGAGAACAAATGTAAGATAAAAGATCTGTCTCCACAGGACTTGAGTTGGAGCCCCTCTTCAGAGAGAGACACAGTATACTACTCTTGGAATCACAAATTGTCTAGAAAGAGAAAGTCCAAGAGCCCACAATCCTTTTCATGGAACAGTCGAAGCAGTCATGGGCATCGGTCTAAGAGGGAGCATCATAGCAAAAGCCAACCTAAAAGGAGACGATCAAGAAGCAGAGATAGTAGCAAACGTAGGAGCAAAAGAAGCAGCAGGAGGTCAAGGCCTCAAGACAGCAAAGTCTCTCTAAAAAGTCAGAGAAGCTCTTTAAGTCATGAGAGTACTCCATCAAGAGAATTAAGCAGGTCACGATCACGTAGCAAAGGCCATGGTAGAAGGAGATCAAGAAGTAGAGACAGTGATTGTTATTACACAAGAGACAATTATCAGAGTAGATGTCAGTGGGGTTATGCTTTCTGTAGTTGTAAGGTGTTCGAAGATAGCTATGAATCCTCCAACAGGAGGAGGACTCAGTCTAATGCTGTCTATTCAAGGCAATCTGCTAGTCCAGAATACAGGATACGCTCATTTATTGAAAGGACAGATCTGCATAGCCAGAGGGGACTCCATGAGAGACACTATTACTGTTATGAAAGATGCAGGTCAAGGAGTCGATCAAGCAACAGGTCGAGGACCCGATCAAGCAACAGGTCAAGGACCCCTTCTGGAGGAACTGACAGAATGAAAAGTGAAAAACCTGGTGGAAAAAGGAAGTACAAAACTCGTCACTTGGAGAATGCGTTCATGGAGAGCACAAGTCTAGAAAGAGAAAGTGACCCCAAGAAAACTTTCTCTAAACTCAGTGACTGCTACAAAAATGAAGATGGCCTTTCAGACAATCGAACAAGCAGTGAGACAAAGCGTAAGAAAAAGAAAAAAAAGATGAGGAGTCCAAGTGTTGAGATAGTCTATGAAGGAAAAGCAACAGACACAACAAGGCATCTTAAAAAGAAAAAGAAGAAGCATAGGAAGAAACACCGGAGACACAATGTGAGTAATTCAACACATTCATCTCCAGTGGTGATTACAATTGATAGTGATAGCAGCAAGGAGCCAGAGAGTACTGAATGTGATAGCAGTATTACCTGGACAGGCACAACTCAGATAAATGAGAAGGGAAATGAGTCTCCATCTTCGTTCCTGGGAAGGGTGGGATGTGATGATGTTTACAGAGTTGGAGAGGAAACTGGAGGAGCAGCCAAAAAGTACAGTACTCTTACTGGTAGGGGAGACTCAGATGGTGACATTAGAAGTGCTGATGTCAAACTTCAAGAAGCAGCAGCTGATCAGAGTCTTGCCATAGCAGATACTAGCAGTAACACCCCTCACACAGAAACTGCAACCAGCTACGTTCAAGAAGCACCAGCAGCGCCTTCCAGTCAACTGTCTTCCCCCAGGACTTCCTTCTTAGAGTGTCAAGAGAGACAGCCATTAATATTAAGACTGCCAAAGCGACTTGTCAACAGATCCTCTTGGTTTGATTTTCCGGAAGGAAAAATGTAGCGTACTTTCCATGGAACACTTCTTAAAATTGTGGATTTGGTTTATCTGCTTTTTTCCCCTTGAGAACAAAAATACATAATGTGATTTGTGTATATTAAAAGATGTCTGGGAAGTGTGTCAAACCTTTGAATGTGTATGCACTTTTAAGTCAAAGAAGACAGAATATTGCTAGTATGTAAGTTGTAAAGTTTCTCAGAAGACTGTTTGCAAGTCCTAATTTCATAAAGCCATCTTGTATTCTTGTAGTATGTAAAATATACGCATAGAGTATTTCAGAGTTTTGATTTAAATACACAACAAAAATGGAGTCCAAACCAAAAGCCAGAAAATATGTTTTATGGGGATTGCTTTTATTAGACAAAGAAAAAATGCTTAATTCATACGAAATTATTCAGGCTGAAGTCTATGGTAACATTAATGTTTGGTTTAAGCTACATATAAATAGACAAAGTCCAACACAAACCCCCCAAGACTGTGCCTGTAACTCTATTTAACAAATTTGGAAAATCAACTAATCAGCTTCAAAAGAGTTCCCTTCTGAATTGGCACACAGCTGCATATGATGCTGCCAATGTACAAAGCAGTTCTGCGGATAATTTTCGAAAAGGCTGTTGAGGGTCACTCTTTGTTTTGCCTTCACATCTTCTACTGACAAAAAATGTGTTCCTTTGATCACCACCATGATCTGTAGGAAGAAGGAGCTGGGTCTGGTGAACAGGGTTGGTGCTCAAGCACAGTAATGTTACTAGCTAAAAACTGCTCTGCGGTTAAAGTGTTATGAACTGGTGTACACTGACATTTTTCCAGCTGAAGGCAGGAAATCACCTATATTTGAATATGCATCCTCTTGTATTGAGTGAAGCAATCGAGTTGAACCTTGTCTCACTATGACGGGTTACAACAAGTTCCATAACCCTCTCTTTGTCTCCTTCCTTCTGCAACTTGTTCCTGAGAGTAGGGTTAGTCTTGGGGGTTTTTTTGTGTTGGACCTTGTGTATAAATCAACTGGACTTCCAGTAACAGAAAAATATGCTGAATAAAGCAATAAGACTTTTTTTCTTTAAAATTAAAGTGTGGACTTTGTACTTTGCAGAAAGAATGTTTATCTTTTGGTTTTGATTGCCTTACCAGTGCAGAGCAGTGGATGTTTGTGCTGTCAGGTGTACTGATTGGAAGGGAACTCTGGAAGTCATCAGGTCCTAGTATTCCCTGAAAACAAGAAAAGCTTTGATCAGATTGCTTGGGATTTGTTCAGTTTTGTGTATTCCCAAAGCCGGATGGCCTCTCTGTGCTACCTTTTCTAATGTTTGAGTATTCCCATGGGAAACATGGTTTTGCCAAGGTTTTTTTTTTTTCTTCCTTTCTTTTAACTTCTTTTTTTCTTTTTTCTTTTTTTTTTATTTTTGTTATAGTGATATTGTTTTTTTTTTTTTTTTTATTACCTTTTTTTCCTTNCCAGTGCAGAGCAGTGGATGTTTGTGCTGTCAGGTGTACTGATTGGAAGGGAACTCTGGAAGTCATCAGGTCCTAGTATTCCCTGAAAACAAGAAAAGCTTTGATCAGATTGCTTGGGATTTGTTCAGTTTTGTGTATTCCCAAAGCCGGATGGCCTCTCTGTGCTACCTTTTCTAATGTTTGAGTATTCCCATGGGAAACATGGTTTTGCCAAGGTTTTTTTTTTTTCGTCCTTCCTGGCAACTACCTCTTCTCCTCTTCCTCTTCAGCAGCACAAGGGCATAGGGAAAGAGGATTGTGGTCTGTTTATAACACACTGTGTGCCTTCTTCTATACACTGTTCCTCTGCGCTAACACAGTCCATTGTACAGAGTGCCTTGTAAACCTAGGAACCCTGGCTTGACAGGTATGAAGGAACTATATATGGAAGTGGCACTTATAAGGATAATCTGTGCAGTGTCAGAGATGCTCAGTACCTCAGCTGCAAGAAGGTTAAGGTCTCACTTTCTAGCAGGTTGGGGCTGTCTGCATTCAGCAAGTTTCTTTGCCTTTGATGTGGAGTGACACAGGACCTGAGAAGGACCAATCCTAAGTAGGCAGCTTGCTTGCTTAGGTACATTTTCAGTGCTCTCCAAAAGGGGCATGAACTAACTAAATTTCTGAATTAGCAAAGGCTGATGGAAAAGAGAGGAAAAGCCCCCCTCGTTGGGATGCTGTTGAATGCTTAGGTATAAGGAATTGTTTGCGTGAGGTGTAGAGTCAACCAGTGTACAATTAAGTTAGCCTTCAATCCTGATGAATAAGATGGTTGGCCAAGTATCCAAAACACATGAACCAGTGTTTGTGGCAATAACACTGTTTATCTTTTGAAAAGCTGTAGCTTTTAGAGACTAGGTATCCAGTATGTTACACACAGAACTAACCGGAACTAAGTGACAAACTGCTGTCCAGGGCACTGAGATGAAAATAAAGGACACCTTCCAGTGGTCCTGGCTGACTGGGGAAGTTCCACTTGACTAGAGGCTGAATGATGTTGTGCCAGTCTCCAAGAGGGGTCACAAGGGACGATCCAGGGAACTACAGGCCTCAGTTGGGAAAAGTCATGGAACAGGTGTTTTTGAGTGCTATCATGAAACGTGCAAGAGAACCAGGTAATCCAGTCAGCACAGGTTCATGAAAGGCAGGTCTTGCCAAACTAACCTGATCACCTTCTGTGATAAAGTGACTCGGCTACTAGATGAGGGAAAGTCTCTGGATGTATCTTGATTTCAGAAAAGCCTTTGACACAGTTTCTCACAACATTCTGCTTAGGAAACTCAGTCTCTGGTCTGGACAGGTGAACACTCTCCTGGGTTCAAAACTGGTTGGATGGCCAGGCCCAGAGAGTGGTGGGAAATGGATCTACCTCCAGCTGGAGGCCAGTTACAAGTGGGGTTCCCCAGGGCTCAGTACTGGGTCCAGCCCTGTTCAGTGTCTTCATCAATGACCTGGATGAAGGCA
>WAAB01014908.1:0-23910 GCA_013389865.1 Piaya cayana | reverse complement strand
AGGGCCACAGGAAGAGAAGAGAGAAGGAAGAGGAGTGTCTTCCTTGTTATTTATACCCTGGTTTACGTAGAAAATCGCATGGAATACTGGGAGATGGAGTTCTTTCTCAGCTACAACCTGGTTGGTTTAAAAATCAAAACCATTACACAGGGGATGGACAGGACAAGGGGGAATGGCCTCAAGCTGCGCCAAGGGAGGTTCAGGCTGGACATCAGGAAAAAAACTTTCACAAAGGATCACTGGGCAGTGGCAGAGGCTGCCCAGGGAGGTAGTTGATTCACCTTCCCTGAAGGGGTGTAAAAGACATGTGGATGATGCGCTGAGGGGCATGTCTTAGTGATTGATGGGAGTGGTTGGACGCAATGATCTGGTGGGTCTTTACCATACTAGTGATTCTGTGATTCTGTGTCATGAGGGCAAAGAGATGCAGGGCTATGAAATAACTTACTTTAAGATCATTTGCCTGGTGAGTGTAGTTAAAATATCCAGAGTTTGAGCCTTGGTCACCTAGGAGAACAAGATCCTATCTGCTTCAAACCCCAGGGCTTTGTGTCTTGAAATAATAGCTATTTCAGTTCCCTTAGCAGAGGCCAAACCCGTGTATGTACATATGCATGTATGTGCTTGCACACCTGCATGTTATATGTGTACAGGGAAAGATAGGGAATGGGCATTAGTGAGCTGTCAGATGCCTGTTGTATCCTGGCAGGGCAGTGAAGACCAGAAAAGCAAAGACAGACACTGCATTTCCTACACGCTTCTTGTGGTTTTTTTGACGTATGAGAAACACCTGAAAGAAACAAAAAAAAGAACCTTGTAAGATTTATGAACTGCTAAATTTAGAAAAGTTGTTTTGCTGTTACTGATGTATTGAAGGCATTTCAGTGCATGGGTCAATAAGAAAGTCCCTTCCTCTGTGAGAGCATGTACAAGTAACATAAAATGAGCTCGGTTAATCTTTTTTACCACTGAATTCACTCTGGATAAATAAAGTATGTATCAGATGTAACGCCCTGGAAAGGTAAGGAGCCTTATAAAATAATTCTTTTCACAGCTCTGCTTTTCTCATTATTGTATTGCAGATAGTTTTCTGAAAGGAAAAACTGTTCAAGCAAAATGTTAAACAGCATTCATTCATCATTTTCCTGCACGTATCAGGCAGCAGCCTGATACATGGTCATTATGAAGTTTGTATTGAACTGTTTGTCTTTTTGTGCCCCTTGTTTTTCACAGATGATGTTCCTTTGTGACAGGTAATTTCCAGCACTGTTGCTTGTGTTGGCATAGGTTAAAACTGCAGGAATCATACAGGTGATTAAATACAAAGGATCTTCACAAGCTAGTGACTGGGCTGTGTTCTGGCCCCATACAGGCAATGTCTGCTGTAGCCATAGTTGTTTTTTGTTACAGGGACCAGTTGTTCTCCAAACCACTTAACCTTAATCAGTATAGAAGAAACCAGTAATTTCAAGCTGAAGCATTAATAGTGGAAATTAATCAATACCTTTGTATCTATTTTTTACAAAAACAAAAAAAAATCTCAACAGCTCATTTTTCATGGCAAGTTACAGGTTTGATGAAGAAATAACTTGGTAAGTCTTTTTGGCTTTTGCTATTAAGTGGATCAAAGTAAACAATTAGACTAAACTGTCCCAGCCTAAAATTAGAGGGGAAAATAAAGCTATGAGTGTGAAAAGTTCAACCACAAAGCCTAACCTCATGTTTATTGACAAGTTCTTTTGTGCTCACATTTCCTTTCAGAGATTAAGATCATCATTAGACACCAGGCAGTGTTGCTATCTTTAAAATTTATACAAGAATACCAACACTGACATATGATTAAAGACTGTCAATTTATTGTATTTTCATTCCAAATTTTCTGTTGCTTTTTGTGAGCTTTAATATTTGCCGTCAGATACACATTTTATTATACTAAACTAGGATGACTATCCCTGGGTTTATTAATAATCCTTGTTTTAACAAGGAGGTTTTTTTCACAGGATTACAATACTGGTGTACAATATATATAAAAATAGCCTTATTCATATGCCAACAGCTGGCACTGCAATGAAGACTGCGAAAGAACAAACCAATATTGCAGAATAGCCATACCATGTCATATAAGTGAAACAGGTGAATAATGATGCTATCTTCCTTAAAGCACTGAACAGTCATGTTGAAATAAAATGCAACATATTAGCTGTGTTGTAAGCACTGCTGCCAGTGAGACAGTGTCTTAAAACAATGCCTTGTTGTCACCAGTTAGAGATTATCATTGTCAGTGCCACTTCCATATGTAGTTCCTCAAGTGATATTAATGTAATTTAGAAAATGAAGGTCAGCTTTTGCTCATGCAGCACTACTTTGTCACACAACTCAGTTGGCCTGGTAAGTGTGCTTAACCAGACCCCTGTCATCTTTAGCATACCTTCTGGGCATGCTTTCTCCTTGCCCCATGTTCTCAGGCTGCTGGATTTCTAAACTTGGACGATGTATGTTTTGTCTGGAGTGACTTTTGTTTGGGTATGAGTATATAGGAAGATGTAGATGTAGGAAGGAACATTTCTTTCCTTACGTGCAACAAAGGACAACTAGATGAATTTGGGTACCTTTCCTTCCTAAAAAAAGTGGCCTAGAAGACCAAAATTTTACAAGTTTAAGTGGATTTATAATGAATGCTGTCCTCATATTTAACTGACTGTTGGAGTCTTTCCCTTGTTTGAGTGCTCATGACAAGAATATATTACTGTTTAGTGTGATCCTAGATGGATAAACATGTCTACTCTCTGTCTAGCTAAGTGGAGGTTATACACATATCTTGGAAGATCTGAGCTTCTTCATTACAAGGAGTAAGTTTATATAATCTGGGAGTGTGAAACCATCTTTCTGCATCCCAGAGTTTGAGATAAATAATGGAGATAACAGCAAAGCACCACTAACCATGAGGACACAGGCCCTTCTGGAAGGTCCAAGTATTTAGAATGCTTCATGGTGATCTTAAAACCATAAAATGACCATTCATAATCCAAGCTTTCATAGTTCCCAAAATGCCTAACAGCTCTAGAGCTGACATTTCTTCTCTACTCTTGCTTCTCTTCTTTCTTCATCCTTTTCTCCTTTTAGCACCTTTCCTGTTTTCTGCATGTACCTGGAGCATCTCAGATGTCTGACCACATAGGGCAATGTGGGCAAAGCATGAATCAAGTGAAGTTAATGCAGATCACTCCAGCCCTTGCTCTGTGGCTTGGCTACCTGTGCTGGTGGCTGGGTAGCCATGGTGCAGCTGTGTAGCCTGGGATTGGGCTGCCTTAAGTAGAGGTGTCGAGGGCTGTGCTGGAGTCTTCACGAGTGCTTGGGAGCTGTACATCAATTCAGCCCTTCTGGTTCTTCCCTGTACCTGGGCTCCAAGCCCTCCTGCTGTGCAACCTGCCTTTGCTGCTGACCAGTACTTGATACGGATACAAACACGTTCATCTTCCAGCTATTTGAGCTTTGTGCTGCCAGCCTTGAAACTAGCTCAGTGCTTCTCCAGTTCCTGGTCCTGAAATATTCTGTTGTGGGCACTGCTCAACACTGGTCTGACAGAAGTTGAAATATTGCTACAAGAACAGTTTTGTGTCAGCCCTGACATGCTTTCTGTTTAATTGCGCTACTACTGTTGAATTCTCTTCCCTCTTTGGTATGTTTTATAGCAGCAAAACTGAATAAGCAGAGTGACATTGAGAATAAGCAAAGTAATAATAACTCATTCTATTTTCTCTGTTGTAACCGTACTCAAAGTGACATCTGTCAAGATTAAACCTTGCTAACGTATGTAGGCATATGCTATACTCAAACTGTTTTTGTTTCTATCTGAAAAAAATCTTATTTTCAATCTTCTTCTTGAAGATAACTTTAATTAGAGTCCAAATTCCGTCCCAAAATAAGATACATTCTTGAGAAATATGCCTGCCATGAAAGAAAACTCCTTAGTTATTTTGGTATTACCAGAAGTAGAGAAGAAGCAAAGTTTGGTCTACTGAAGTAGAAGGAGTGTTCAGAAGAATGAAATGAAGTTACAAGCTGTGGCACATTTTTACCTTTCTAAGGGTAATAACCTGTAAAATTGTGTTGATACCCACTTGAATTTCCTACAGAAATATATTAGAAAAACAAGGGGGAGCTGGTAAGCAATTTTTAGAAAAATGAACAGTGCTAGAGCCTGCATGTGATATCAATGTGCTTGGAAACATAGAAAATCTTACATTCATCCCTCTCTCTGAAATACTTCCTGCCCCTTCCTCCCTCCCCCCCGCCAATCAATCATTGCTTATTTAAATCCATCAAGCATCCCATATTTGCAGGAAACAAAAGATATGGAGTCATCCTACCTCACCAGGAGTTGTTGTGCCTTATCTGTAGACTGAAATTCTCATCTAATTGGGTCAACTTAAGAGATACCAGATGAGACAGCTGTAGAAGAAACTGAGACAATTTAGCCACTGCTACTATAAGGATAAAATGTTTGGTTTTAATATTAAGCAAAGCTCAAGAACTTGCAAATAACATGCTTTCCTGTCCAAAGCTTCCTCCATAGTCTGAGTCATCTGCTGTCTTATGATGTCCATCTTCTTATTTCTTCAGGCAAGTTGAGAATCATCAACTCTTTCTGTGGTTAAGACATATCCTGCACATTTGGGATGATAATTCAGAACATCAACATGTGCATCTATGTGACGTACTGTCACATACAGTATGAATTGTACAAATATTCTGAACAGTTAGTAATCACTTCCTCAGAAAAGGTAGAAACAAAATGTATTTACCAGCACTATGCAATAGGATGTGACGGCTATAGCTTATTTATTTTTTTTATCTCATCCTGAGAAGATGTTAAGTTGTCACATAGGAAAACACTTGAGATTTCCACAAGCCATAGCTTGTAGGGCTGTTGCTATAGGATGAGAATTTAGCAACTAGGAAAGAACTATTTAAATTCCCAGACAGAAGAACTTACGAACATATACTACATCTGGCTGTTATGCAATGTTTTAAATTTAATCTCCAAAACCTGGTATGAAACTTCTTGCTGTCACACATGCATTCTTCCAGGTCTTTTAGAGACCCTGGAACTCCGCTGCAATTGTATTTACAATGTATACTTTAAACTGGAGTGAAGCTTTCTAAAATTACACAGTGTTACTGACAAGCTTACTGGGAATGCATTTATTTAATTGAAATTCCCCAGGATGCGCTCTGTGGGTTATTTTTCAAATAATTAACTTCCTTCTCTCCCAGGACATAGTCATTAAAAAGACAAGTAAGATTTAGGATACTTCCTAATAATTTCAGACACTTTGGATTATTATGTTATTTTTATTTATAGTACAACTAATAAAACAACTGGCTTGTTTTAAATTAAATACATGAAAATAATTGACTTGCAGGGCTTTTCTGAAAGCAAAATACAGCTGTCAGTCCATGGATTGAAAGGAAAAAGAAGTGCCATCAATCCAGCAAATTCCTATAAAATGGATGGTGGCAGTTTTAGATAGTAACATCATCAGTTCTTTTTAAAGTGTATTTCATTATAGAAATGACATTTACTGATTAATGCTATTTGTGCTACTATCTTGTGGTATTTTTTTTATTATGTTATTTTTCAAAAGCAGAAGGCACAGCTGTATTTGCCCATGGCAGAGGTACTGAGAAAGCTACAAGGATGGCTGTATTTTTGGAGGATTGTCCTTCTACCTTGCAGTACTAAAAAATAAATAAATAGTGATTTAGGCTTTTGTGTGAACCAATAACGAGTCCACAGCAGGATACAGTTGAACACATCAGCAACAATGGTGGCACTTCATTGAAAATATATTTAAGATAGGGCAAAATATCACATGGAAGTGTGAGGAGGGTGGAAAAAAAGTGGTAGTAACAGCCTCGTGAACACCAAGGTAAGAGAAGTAGGAGAGAAAGAGATGCTCCAGACATTGGAGCAGAGACTCATTTGCAGCCTGTGGAGAGACCATGGTGAAACACACATCTCTGCAGCCAGTGGAATTGGAATTCACTGCAGAAGCAGATTTGTCTCAGATGTATCCGAATTCATTTCCACCTTTTGTGGATTCAAAAGGTATTGGAAGAAGTAACTTGAACCTTAATCTAAAAGTACCTGAGACATCACCACAAAAGTTCTTGCAAATGAAGTAATGGAAGCTTTTCTGGAAAGTCTTAAAAGCCATAGTGTATTTTTTTAGGGAAGACTCTTAATTCTAAATTCTTTCTTGTCCCATGAGAGTTTTTAAGAGCATTGAACCGCACAGTATATGCCTCGCTTCTAGAGTCATCAAAATAAGCTTCAGGTGTCACTTATTTCCTGTGCACAAGAAATGCAAGCTTGGTATGCCAAATAACAGGATTTTTAGTCATATTCCCAGAGACTAATCCACAATAATTTTAGGATCAGAAAGTTTCTTTCTTCTTAGCATTTCAGATGTGTAAAGAGGGATTAGTTCAAGACTCTTAGTATCTTGCCAAGGACTCTTTAGCCAATGCTGAACCTTCTGTGGAAGTAGCAAAGTTCAGCTGTATAAGTTCAGGTGAATAAGTTGATGGAACAGTTAATGAGTCGGATGATTCTTTCTTTGGTTTTCCCTGCTTTGGACAGTACAACAGCTGTGTNGTTTGGTTTTAATATTAAGCAAAGCTCAAGAACTTGCAAATAACATGCTTTCCTGTCCAAAGCTTCCTCCATAGTCTGAGTCATCTGCTGTCTTATGATGTCCATCTTCTTATTTCTTCAGGCAAGTTGAGAATCATCAACTCTTTCTGTGGTTAAGACATATCCTGCACATTTGGGATGATAATTCAGAACATCAACATGTGCATCTATGTGACGTACTGTCACATACAGTATGAATTGTACAAATATTCTGAACAGTTAGTAATCACTTCCTCAGAAAAGGTAGAAACAAAATGTATTTACCAGCACTATGCAATAGGATGTGACGGCTATAGCTTATTTATTTTTTTTATCTCATCCTGAGAAGATGTTAAGTTGTCACATAGGAAAACACTTGAGATTTCCACAAGCCATAGCTTGTAGGGCTGTTGCTATAGGATGAGAATTTAGCAACTAGGAAAGAACTATTTAAATTCCCAGACAGAAGAACTTACGAACATATACTACATCTGGCTGTTATGCAATGTTTTAAATTTAATCTCCAAAACCTGGTATGAAACTTCTTGCTGTCACACATGCATTCTTCCAGGTCTTTTAGAGACCCTGGAACTCCGCTGCAATTGTATTTACAATGTATACTTTAAACTGGAGTGAAGCTTTCTAAAATTACACAGTGTTACTGACAAGCTTACTGGGAATGCATTTATTTAATTGAAATTCCCCAGGATGCGCTCTGTGGGTTATTTTTCAAATAATTAACTTCCTTCTCTCCCAGGACATAGTCATTAAAAAGACAAGTAAGATTTAGGATACTTCCTAATAATTTCAGACACTTTGGATTATTATGTTATTTTTATTTATAGTACAACTAATAAAACAACTGGCTTGTTTTAAATTAAATACATGAAAATAATTGACTTGCAGGGCTTTTCTGAAAGCAAAATACAGCTGTCAGTCCATGGATTGAAAGGAAAAAGAAGTGCCATCAATCCAGCAAATTCCTATAAAATGGATGGTGGCAGTTTTAGATAGTAACATCATCAGTTCTTTTTAAAGTGTATTTCATTATAGAAATGACATTTACTGATTAATGCTATTTGTGCTACTATCTTGTGGTATTTTTTTTATTATGTTATTTTTCAAAAGCAGAAGGCACAGCTGTATTTGCCCATGGCAGAGGTACTGAGAAAGCTACAAGGATGGCTGTATTTTTGGAGGATTGTCCTTCTACCTTGCAGTACTAAAAAATAAATAAATAGTGATTTAGGCTTTTGTGTGAACCAATAACGAGTCCACAGCAGGATACAGTTGAACACATCAGCAACAATGGTGGCACTTCATTGAAAATATATTTAAGATAGGGCAAAATATCACATGGAAGTGTGAGGAGGGTGGAAAAAAAGTGGTAGTAACAGCCTCGTGAACACCAAGGTAAGAGAAGTAGGAGAGAAAGAGATGCTCCAGACATTGGAGCAGAGACTCATTTGCAGCCTGTGGAGAGACCATGGTGAAACACACATCTCTGCAGCCAGTGGAATTGGAATTCACTGCAGAAGCAGATTTGTCTCAGATGTATCCGAATTCATTTCCACCTTTTGTGGATTCAAAAGGTATTGGAAGAAGTAACTTGAACCTTAATCTAAAAGTACCTGAGACATCACCACAAAAGTTCTTGCAAATGAAGTAATGGAAGCTTTTCTGGAAAGTCTTAAAAGCCATAGTGTATTTTTTTAGGGAAGACTCTTAATTCTAAATTCTTTCTTGTCCCATGAGAGTTTTTAAGAGCATTGAACCGCACAGTATATGCCTCGCTTCTAGAGTCATCAAAATAAGCTTCAGGTGTCACTTATTTCCTGTGCACAAGAAATGCAAGCTTGGTATGCCAAATAACAGGATTTTTAGTCATATTCCCAGAGACTAATCCACAATAATTTTAGGATCAGAAAGTTTCTTTCTTCTTAGCATTTCAGATGTGTAAAGAGGGATTAGTTCAAGACTCTTAGTATCTTGCCAAGGACTCTTTAGCCAATGCTGAACCTTCTGTGGAAGTAGCAAAGTTCAGCTGTATAAGTTCAGGTGAATAAGTTGATGGAACAGTTAATGAGTCGGATGATTCTTTCTTTGGTTTTCCCTGCTTTGGACAGTACAACAGCTGTGTTTGTGTGTCACTGATTCTTGGAAGTGCCTTTGCTGATGGCTAGACTTTGGTTCTGAAATGTGTGCCTTATGGAGAGTCAGACCCCACAAAGCACGGCACCAGCATATGATGCTGGTAGTTGCAGCAGGGCTTCAGGGTGCAGAGAAGCATGGGTGTGCTGCTGGGAACAACATAGGGCTGCTTGGAGAATGCAACATGGTAGTTTCAGTATGGTGGAAAGCATGGTCTCTGCCACTAGCAGTGCAGATGCCCTGGATTTGGCAACAGTGGGAAGGCTTCTGCAACAGATCTGCAACTCATGAACAGGCATAGTGCCCTGTCACTGCTGAGGATGAACACCCAACAGGAGATGCATCAGAGCCAGTTGAGACTGCACCTTGTGTCTGCAAAAGGAGAAAGGCAATCAGCAGTGATGGGAGGCTTCCTCCGTCATGGTATGGAGGCATCCATCTATAGACATGACTTGTATCCTGTGAGGTTTGTGTGTGCTGAAGCCCAGCATCCAGGATGCCACAGAGAGACTGCCAAGGCTTGTCTGACCTTCAGACTATTATCTCACCACTCTTCCTTGTGGGCATCAATGATACTGTCAAGGAAGTCCTTTAGAGTATCTAGAGTAATAACAGAATTCAGGGGGCAAGTGTGAAGGGCCCAGGTGGCATTTCTTTGATACTGTCATCAAAGCAAAAGTGCTTGAGAAGCAGGTTCATCAAGTGGGTCAGCAACTTATTGCATTTTGTAGGCAGGACTTTGGCATCAGGACCCTCTTTGAGAAGAAGTGTTACTAAAGCAGGGACAGGATAGGCCTTGCAAGAAAGACTGGAATGTCTCTGCAAATGAGCTTTCTAAAATAGTGCAGGGATCATTAAACTAGCTATGTGGGGGTATAGTTTCCACAATTTCAAGAGAAGTGAGAGCACCAGGGCAGAGCAGAGGTCTCCAGATGACAGCATGACCTATAAAAGCAGAACAACTATGGCCCATTTCAGAGAGCTGCATATGAATTCAGCTAGCTCCATGGACAAGGGGGAGTGTCATACCCTGAAAGGCCGACAGAGTAGGACCCAGAATTGTATTTAAACATATACTTTATTACCTATAATGTTACAATTCTAAGTCAGGAATATAAGCTTAAGACTAAACCAAAATTAGTATCTTGTAAGGATTTGGGAAGGACCATACAATCTGTACAGAGTTCAGTGATAGAGCCTTTAGATGTTTCCTTGAAGCTGCTGCGAGTGAAGTTTCTGCAAACATTCCGGGTTGGTGTCTGTGGGCTGCAAACGATGTTGATGAGCTGGGTCGAGGAACAGTGGGTCTCAGGCCAGCTGAGAGGGAGCTTCGATTTCTGCTTGCTTCTGTCAGTCTTTTATAGTTCATTCTGAATATCTGGGGTCCCAGTTGGCTCAGTCTTATCGGTAGTGCCAGTGGTCTGAGAAACAATGGATTGCCGCGCAGCCCCCACCAGTGTGTATGAATCCAGACAATTCTAGAGTCATAGATCAGGATATTCCCATCGCGATGAATTCATAAATCTTATTAATAGTTTTGGTTTTGAGGACCACTTCTGAATCTTGTTTTGTTTCAGTTAGGATGTATATCTGCACACCTGTATTGGTATTGGGGGGGTGTCTTATGGGCCAGTTTGATCATTCTGATAGGCAAAACGAGTGGCAAAGACATAATCGCCCATTATCCCAGTCTTATTTTTGCTGCACAGATTGGCTTTGAGATGGCCGCTGATATGGAGTGGCCACCAGACCTCTGTCCAGTTCTGTTCCACATTGCTGACTTGGTAAAGCAGGAGCCTGCTCCAGCAGCTTCTGGCAGGGTTGGGGGGATGTGTCAGGGAGGCATTAACAGTGGTTACACGACTGCTGAGCTGTGACCTTAGTGGAATGGCAGTGACAGAGTGGGGCAGATCCTACACCTACAATATGCAAATAGTGACATACATGTGCTTCAGGAAAGGCGGGGGGGGGGGCACTCATGGCCAGGCAAGAGCATGTACTGTCTTCAAAGACTCTTAAAAATTCCCTCTTTTATGCATTTTCCTTTGCCAAAGCTCTTCCAGCCTCTTGACCACAGACTCTGTTTCTTGCATGTGAGGAATGAAGTTCATATCTCCTCTGTGGCTTTACCTCATCCCTCAAGACTGCTTACATTGCATATTTTACAAAATTTTAATTACTTTGAAAATGATCCAGCAGGCTCTGATCACTCTAGAAAAAGTATGCAAGCAAGACTGTTTGCCAAAACAAAAGTCAGCCAGCCAGCCTTTACTACTTAGCTTTTGTTAACCGATCTGTAATGACTGTCACAAGTTGTCAGACTGTCACAATAAATGGCCCAAGTTCAGGATGTTGTTTTGTTTAGCCTTCGTGTGAGATGCTTTTATGCACCTTTCAGTAGTGGACTATAATTACAGCTGAGCAAACAGATTCCCAAATTGGGGAATAAGTTACACAGTAGTTTAAAATTACTGGAATAGGATTTTCTGTTTGGTTTATGGTTACTTATTTCCTGAAAACCAGCAAATTAGCAATGCAAAGATTTCATTTGCTTGTTCAAATTACTTAATTGATAATTACTGGAGATAATTACTGAGATAATTACTGTCCCTTCATCTCTGGAGGTGTTCGAGGCCAGGTTGGATGGGGTCTTGGGCAGCCTGATCTTGTGGGATGTCCCTGCCCATGGAAGGGGGGTGGGAACTAGATAATCTTTATGGTCCTTTCCAACCCTAACTATTCTATGATTCTAGTACTCTTATGCAAGTTAAGCTAGTGTAGGCTGCCAAATATTCACCCCATTAGATGAAGAAAACCTGGTATTTGTTTCAAGAAATGACAATATCTAACCATTGTTATATTTTTTTCTTTAGGTATTCCTCTTTTGCCTGATTTTCCACAGAGGTCTGTCATTTTTCTCTTTCTCCTTTTTTCACAGCCTGTACTGTGGTATATACCACACCAAAGAGGGGTGTCAGAAGTCATCTCCTCCTGATAGACGAGAATCAAGATAAGCAGAAAAGACATATTATCACTGCCCTTTTGATGATATGGAACTGAAAGATGAAAGCCATACTGGTTAGCCAAAGTCACACAGCACTGACCCAGATAATTCTGGTTCCTAGACCAGGATCTGAACTAGGAGTCTTCCTTCAGTTTTTTCTCAAAAAAACCCTGCAGCACCCCTGGGAACAAAGGCCAGCAGGAACACTGGGATTCAGCTTAGTAAAACTATTACACCTAGCAAATTATTTTCTTATTTTTTAAGGCATCTTCAGTGATGATGGTGGGTTTCTAAATAAATTATTTTTAAGGAAGTGTTCTTTTGAGATTGTGGAAAGGTAGTGGAAAGGCAGAGGATGTCTCTTCAGGGCTGAATCTTAAATATCTGAAATCTGTGGTAAGAGTGCCATATAATGACTCGCGTGGTGTTGGCTCAGTTTCTCAAAGGGACAAGCAGTGTGATTTGCAAGCTGGCAGAGATGCACCCAAAGATGCACTGGACCCCAACAGACAAGGTATTTAGATCACATCAGTAAAGCAAAATTTTTTTTAGAATTCAGAATAGAACTGGTTCCCTGTGTTATTACTTACAGGCTTTGGATATCCAGGACTGGTTTTGACACTGAAGTCTTTATACGATTCCTAAGCTATGTGTCAGACATGCTTGCAGAACTGATCATCAATGCATCCAATGCCATCTGTTTTACTCACCTACTAATAGTGTCATATATTCAATTTTCACACGACAGAGTTAATCTTAGATAAACATAGAATCATAGGATCATAGAATTACCAGGTTGGAAGAGACCCACCTGATCATCAAATCCAACCATTCCTATCATACACTAAACTATGCTCCTTAGCACCTCATCCACCTGTGCCCTAAGCACCTCCAGGGAAGGTGACTCAACCACCTCCCTGGGCAGCCTCTGCCAGTGCCCAATGACCCTTTCTGTGAAAATTTTTTTCTTAATGTTGAGCCTAAACCTCCCCTGGTGGAGCTTGAGGCCATTTCCTCTTGTCCTGTCCCCTGTCGCTTGGGAGAAGAGGCCAATACCCTCCTCTCTACAACCTCCTTTCAGGTAGTTATACAAGCAGGTAGTTAGACAGCAAGGCTTACTTTCCAAGATGAGATATTGTTTACAGAAAAACATGGACATTCACAGAACTCTGTAGCTGTGCACCCTGTCAAGCTGTGTTCATAGCTCAGGAGAGTTTCTGTTGCTTTATATTTGCTGAATTGTTAGCTTCAATGATATCTCCTGTTTCCTTCTTCCCTACTAGTTCTCCCTCTTTTAAGTAGACTTTTCCCTCCCTGTACTTTCTTCCTACCAGCACTGAGCCATGACAAGACAGAACAGGGATCTAAACATTTAGATTAGTATTCTCTATGTTAAATGCAATAATTTAATCTTAGAATAAACTTGCCTCTGTATTTTTTGATTCCTTTATCCTAATCATTGTTGGGTTTAACTAAGGGTGTTCATTTCTAGAATTACAGAATTGTTATATGTGGCAAGTATCTCTGAAGATCATCTATCTGACCCATCAAAGCAACGTCTCCTGGAACATGTTGCCTAGGACCATGACCAGTCATGTTTTGAATATGTCCAGGGACAGAGACTACACAACCTCTTTGAGCAAGCTGCTCAACTACTTTACACTCACAACAAAAAATAGGGTTTTTTTTCAAATGTTTAAATAAAATTTACTGTGGTTAAATTTGCGGTTATATACTTTTATCTGCTCACTGGACAGCTATGAGAAGAGTCTACCTCTGTCTCTTTACCCCTGCCTGGTTTATATAGATATGTACGTGTATATGCTACCTCCCACCTTACCTTCTTCTGAGTAAACAACTGCAGCTCTCTCAGTGTCCCCTGACAGACAAGTTAGATAAGTCATTGCACAAGATAGCTCATCATTCTGAAATGGTATTAGCCCAAAGTGTATTAATTTCATTTTTACATGTTATAAACAGTGTGAAGAGACACCAGAATCGGACACAGCCATACTGAAGAGCAATGAATAGCTTATCTGGATATCAATTCAGATTGTTTTAAGAAGAATCCTGTGTTTATTTAAAGTTTTAATTGGTCTTAATCTCCTTGGAACATGATTTTCTGTATTTCTTTTTCTATAATCTGCTTTCATCTACTACAGCCCAGTGTTTGACATTTGTATGATTTTAATCCTTTAATCATGGCTTCACTGTTACTTTGTTATAGACATAGAGATTGTAGGTTCCTTTTCTGTGTACCTTACATGCTCCTGGCATAGCTGTGATAACTGAAAAGAAAAAGCTGTCATTAGGATTCACTTGTTTCATGTTTCAAAGGTGAAAGTTACCAGCCAGCCTTTTAAGAGGTTAAAAAGAAGCATTTTTCTCATTTTCTTTATGCACTGTCTTGAAAAAAACATTATTCTCACACTAAATACAAAATGCAGCAGCTACTGGGAATAAAATTAAATACCCCAGCTGAAACCAGGACAATATCCATCTCTTATTGTGTACCATCTATGTCATTGCCAGGTTCCATACTTTCCAATTACTGACCACTGCTTTTTCTGTCTTTTAAGTATACACACAGAGGTTATCATTCCCTTAGTCTATGGATCGTCTCTCTAAAATGTCTGTTGAGTTAATTTAGTCCATGACTTCGAGTTCCATCTGTCATAACAGTCTTTTAGGGCAGGAGAGATGGTGTGGAGTCCACTCAGCTGATAAAATATGAGTGTGGAGCAGCAGACAGGTGATATTCGAAGCAGAAGGAGGATGATGTATCAGGTTTAATTGTCACATAAGGCATTTTGTGCTTGCAGCTGGTATAACTGGTGTAGCCTCTGTCCACAGTCTGTGGGTTGAAGATATTAATCTCCAGGAGGTTGCTGGGTACTGGATGTGGGACCACACCTCAAATACTGTGTTCTGCTCTGGGCCCCTCACCACAAGAAGGATGTTGAGGCTCTGGAGCGAGTCCAGAGAAGAGCAACAAGGCTGGTGAAGGGGCTGGAGAACAGGCCTTATGAGGAACGGCTGAGAGAGCTGGTGTTGTTTAGCCTGGAGAAGAGGAGGCTGAGGGAAGACCTCATTGCTCTCTCCAACTACCTGAGAGGAGGTTGTGGAGAGGAGGGAGGAGCTGGCCTCTTCTCCCAAGTGACAAGAGACAGAACAAGAGGGAATGGCCTTAGAGGGTCAGGCTTGACATCAGAAAGAAAGTTTTCATGGGAAGGGTCATTAGCACAGGCTGCCCAGGGAGGTGGTTGACTTGCCTTCCCTTGAAGTGTTTGAGAGATGGGTGGACAAGGTATTGAGGGATATGGTTTAGTGATTGGTGGGAATGGTTGGACTCGATGATCCAGTGGGTCTTTTCCAACCTCGTGATTCTATGATTCTGTGATTCTGTATTCATTGAAGTCAGTTCTGGTTCCATCACACTGCACTTTGCTCCATTTCATCAAAGTTAAGTTTCATTGAACTAGATGGTTCTTACTAAAATACCATTAGCATAACATACAGCAGTTAACATAATACAATTTAGTAATTATAATATGTTATATCATATATATATATAGAATATGTAATATCAAGTAATCTCAGTGAAAATCAAACCTACTTGAGTTATACATTGGTCTTTTACATGCTTTTGCATCACCCACCAAGTGCACCTCCGTCATAAGCCAAGATAATTCCATGGATGGCTTTGCCTTTGCCTCAGGTAGGAATAGTCTGTCTTTCTCAGAATATCCTTTACACACACCAGAGGGACTTTATCCCCTTCAACAGTACACAGAAGTTTTTATAGGGCAGGGTCAGCTCAAATTGTGGATCCTCTACTACTAACTAACTAAGTGGTCTTTGCTAAATATTTATCCCAGTGTTCAAATGTCCAAGCACCCACCACATGGAGTGTGGGTTTTGACAATCTATTGTATTGTTAGATTTTCCTAAAGGCTGGTGCATGATAGAGGATGTGATGTTTCTGAAGTACAGTGTTCTTTGGTCCAAGTGTCTATAAAGCAGTTTCAGAAATGAGTCACATTGTCTAATTCACTTCTTTCTGGGGTGCCATGTTGCAATAGGACTTGCTTTCCAAGACACGGAGTAGTGTCGTAGGTGGTGGCATGGGGCATGAAGTAGGTTTCTGGCAATTCAGTGGTTGCTTCCACCATTGTAAGCATAATGGTGTTGCCTTGGCAGGTTTGTGGTGGTGTGATACAATCAATCTCCAGGCCTCCCCATATTAATATTTCAGCCATTGTCCTCCATGACAGAGAGGCTTTAACCATTTAGCTTGTATCATTGCAGCACTTTTAGTCCTAAATACTCTTTGTTTTGTTTGTATGAAGAGAGGAGAGCTTTTCTCAAGAAAAACTGCTCCTTAGTATTTTCTGTGCTGGGGAAACTGGTCATTTGCTTTTCAGTGCAATGCAAATATTTTATTAATTGAGTAGGAAAGCTTTTTATGGCAAGAGATTTGCAGTCTTTCCTTTCTGTAAGGTGGAACATTGTTCCTACAAGTAACCTCAAAACCTCAAATAACACCGTTGATATGCCAGGCTTAGGTATGAAATATGGAAAAACTCATGGCATATCAACAGTGTTTCTTGAGGTTTTAAGGTTATTTAGAGTCAGATACTTGCAACCTCACAAACCTAAGACTGTTAGAAAATAAACACAGCCACCAGCCCAGTTCTTGATACTGACCTGGGGGTGCTGGATGGGATTACAGAGCAGTTAGTACGTGAAGAAAGACTAGTAACAAGCTCTTATAACCAGACTAGTTGCTTCTTGGCTGCAGAAAGCAGAAACCCAGTAGAAGTTACCAAACAGGTAAAACTGTTCATGGTTCACAAGATGGCATCAGCAGCCCCTGCTTGGTAGTCCTGGTGACAGAGCATCCATTATCAGGGCATTTTTAGCTCCTTGTGCAAGCAGAAAGCCATTAGGAGCAGGAACATCACTCCTCTTAATAGCTGGTTTGTAGAAATTTCAGAGGCAGTTGTGATATTTGGCACACCACAGTGCTGATCACCCAGAACTCCAAGGGAATTAGTTCATTTTAATAAGGACATTTTATGGCACTGGATTACTAGAGGAGAAAGAAGGAAGCACAGCAGCAGTGATACTTTTCTGCTGTTGGCATTTAGTGGCAGGCAGGGAAAAGGAGAGAATGGAAAATTTAGAAGCTTCAACAATACAGGTTTAAAATGGCAAAACCAAAAAAATATTATTAACAACACCCACATGCTTTTTAAATAAACCTTACATTACAGTTTCGCTCTTGAAAACTTACATCATAGCTGATGACCTAAAGAAGACACTTAAATACTGGAGAAACCATTTATTTCCTGGTGTTCCAAATTATTTCATAACCCACATTCTATTGAGAGACACAGCAGCTGTTTGTGTTGAAGGGAGATGTCATGCACCACATGCTTATTCATTATATGAGCAGTGGACAAGAACAAGACTTATGGAGCACATTAGCATGTGTAGCTTCTTCCTTTCCTGAGTGTCGACTGGTAAACTTCTTAAAAATGGATTATTAGTGTGTTTCTGGAAAGACAGGTATTTTTAAATGTGTCAAACTGTACGTTAAGAAAAGAAATCTTGAAACTCTAAAAATAAAATGTTTTTTAGAGTGTCTCAAAGTTTTACCAAAAATCTACCAAACCTATTTGGTGAAATCTGGTTTTTATTCTGAGATGGTGAGGTTAGTTCCTCAATCATGGTGATCAGTGGCTTAGCAAGCTCTAATGGATGATGCAGTTCAAAGCCCAGCTGCTGTAGGAGGTATGAAAAAAACAATGTTCTAACCTCTTCCTTACAGCTCTGACAATCTCTTATTAATATTGGTCTCAATAAATTCTGCTTAAGAGCTCGGAAAAGTCTCTAGATTGGTTCTGTGAAATATGAAGAATTTATATACACTTCTTTAAAGTATGAAGACTAGTAAAGTGCTACCATTTTTAAGGTTTATAAAGTTAGTAGTAATAAATATATGTTAGTAATAGTATTCTTTTCATTTTATAAATGATATGGTTGTTTATAAATACAACATTTCTTTTCTATACTGTTATTTTGAGTATGTTATGCTGGTAAGCTATTGCAAACAATCATTGCTAGCAGAAGGTTTATGCTTCTTTACATTTCTTCACCTGGCAAAGAACATAAGAATGATCTTTTATATGATTCACTTGGATGGGATGGTATTTGTCTGATGGAAAATTTGTGAAACATTATGTAACCTCTCCCACCCCCAAACAATGATTGTTCTAAATCTGTGTAGTAAGAAATGTCACCTTTCTTGGTGTGGAAAGGAATGAGTGAAGTGGAAACTGAAATCCACTAGGTGACATGCTCTGCTGCAAGACTTTGTTTTGGTAGCTGGTGTCTCTGTCAGGATTCTATGCATATATCCCTAAGCTCTCTTCTGTCTTTCTATGGGTCAAACTTGTTACCTCTGCCTGTTCACTCCTCTCCAGCTGTGTAAATCAAGCACTGCAGCCTTCCTGAAATGTGGTGGAAGGAAATTACTGATTAGAGACATTGCATTACTAATGCATAGTGTATTAACTAAAAAAAAGCTTAAAAAAGCATCCTTAGCCAGGAAAAGCACTGAGAGAGGAAAGTGCTCTTTGTCTCTTTCCAGTCACATACCACTGTGATCTCCGCACAAAATACATATGCATGGTCTCAGGTGGAACATTTTGTCCTCTTTCCCTTTCTCTTTCCTTTGATCTTCTCTCCTGCACAGCAGAGGCATGTCCAAGGGCACAGAGAAGCAATTTCACCTGATCCATGCAGCTGTAGATGGGACAGTAGATGAGCGTGGGAAGATTTTACAGAGAAGGCCGTGAGGCCGTGAGACTTTGTGCTGAGCAGGTGGCAAGACCTTGAAGCAGAGAGGCGAAAATATTAACACCAGCTAGTTCGGTGGGAATCGCCACACACTACTGTCAACATAGCTAACTTTAGCATAACTTGATTTCTTAGCACACGCGGTAGCGTAGCCAATAATATGTTAGCAATAGCTTTATGGACAGCTGCCTTTAACCAGTAATACTCTGTAATCACCCTTGTGGGGACAGAGGGATGTAACAGAATGGGGTATATAGTAAAGTGGCTAAGCTGAATAAAGCAGCACTTGCTCACCGATCAGATGGCTCTCGGCTTTTGTTTGCAACAGATGAGGTTGCTCACAGAGCCCCACACTAGTGTCTCTTACCCAGCCCCTCAGCATAAGTTCTAGATCTGCTTAGACTAAGGTTTCATTAAGGTGCAAAGGGAAATAAGTAACCAGAGAAATAAACCCATGTGCACTGCAGGCACTTCTGCTGACAGCAGCACCTACTCTGCTGTGTGCCCCAACTTCAACATGACACCTCATGTCAGTGCAGAGCCACTGGAACGCTATCTTGAATAGAAAGTAAAACATCTCCAGGGTCCTTCTTCCTGGTTGCAGTTCTCTTAGCATTATTTTAATTACTGGAAATTGTTTTGCAATTAGGTCATCTTACTTTCTACCCTGCTCAGTTTAAAAAAAAAATACTACTTTTATTTTTCTTTATCAAATGTGGGAGCAAACTGCTGTGATACCAATACTCTGTATAAAAAGCAAGACTGAGATATAGAACCCTATAAATTTTATTCCATGCAAACAAAAAAGGCAAAAAAAAGGGTGAAGAGGGAGCTCACATCACCTTTTTTGCTGAACAACTGCTACTTCTATTTTCCCCAAAATACTACCATTATGAGGGAAAATACTTTGTAATTCTCAGGTGTCAGCCCTGGGATGCATACATGTGTCTTTGTGCACCCGTAAGAGTGGCAGGTATGGGGGAAGAATTTGCTATGCCTTCCACAGTGAAAGAAAGGAAAACAGGTTGTGTCCAGTATAAAATTAGCCTTTTAACTGATGTTAAATCTGCAAACTTCCATGGATTTGAACTGTGGCCCACATATATCTGCCTGGTATGAGCCTGCTTGTACAAATAGAGTGAAACTAAGTGGTCCCCAAAAGCAAAAGGCCTATGATGGACTTGTAACAGTGAAAAGCCTGTGACTAGATGGATGTGAACTTTAGCCTGGTATACTATGATTTGATTTGTAAGGTGTGCAGCATCAACCCTATGAGGTTTGCTCAGGGAGGAAATAACAGCTTTATGACTGGTTGGAAGAACCTCTCTGTAGTCATAATTGAGCAGCAATTACTTAGAGAGTAAACAAGATAAACAGTCTGTGAATTAACAACTGCAACATCATTTCTTATTTCACTGTTGGAGAGGTACAGCAGGGCTTAAACATTTACTGCTTGCCTTTAAAACAGCTCTAGTGAAAGGTGAACCACAAGAGACTTTTCTGAGTTCAATGGAACACTACTGCTCTTATTTCTGCAGCAGTTAGACCTGTGTGACATCACTGGAGCGTTCCCCTTGCTATTCACCAGCTCATCGCTACCTCAAATCTCAGGGTCAAAACAATCCCTCTACTGACCCCAGCAATTTCATTGTGATTTGGTTTGATAAGAACTCAGTTTCCATTAAGACTGGCTTTTTCTATCCGTACCCCACTAAGAAGCATTTTCTATGACTGACACTCAATGGTTATAAACTGCTGTTGCGTCATTTTCCTCAACTGACTACAGCACTTGTGACCTGAATGAGGATGACAGGACTCACTGTAAGTTCTTGCACAAGGACTGAGCACTGCTGGCAGCAGGTTAAAATGGCAGCCAACCTCTTAATTTAGCTACTTAAACCCATAACACTACCAGTCTATCTAGTTCTGGCCCTCTGAAAGTCCTTTACATGTATTTCTTTATGTTTGTTGAGGATTAGCTTGAACCATTTCACTTTGACTGCACAGACAAATGTTTAGGTGTGAGAAATGTGGCACTTCAATGCATTTTATTAATACTGCTTTGGAAGTGTGGAACTCCTTATCTGCTGCCACTGGATCTCGCCTTCTAACTTTTGCATCTTTCACTTTTTTCCCCTTTAAATTTTCTCCAGTTCATACCTTCAGCTTTATATTCTTTATATTTGGCCGTTGGGTTTTTTTTTAAATTACTTTGGTTTGCAATAGTGTAGCACTTATAAAAGGGTGTTACAGGTAGGTCCTGGAGTGGATGCTGCGACTGAGTGAAATAATGATCTCTCCTTGCCTGAATACATGTGGAGGAAGCACAGGGACGCATGAAGGCACTCAGGAGCAGAATGTTGTACATCAGCTGGCATGATGGCATTATTCCACTAAGTTTTCTTGAGCAATGCAGTTTATCCAAGCTGAGGATGAGTCCTAGATGTTTCAGTTTCTGAAGTGAGAACAGAGCACTCTTACAGTGTGCATATTTAAGTAGGTATTTTATACCATGAGGTAACACAGTGAAGTGTCTTCTTGATGAATGAAAATGCTGGAGACAAGTCTAAAGGAAATTGTCCAGTAATAAAAGTGGGTTTGTGGGACAGATTCTTCTGAGTGACAGTAGTAACAATATTTTAAATTTTTATGCTGCAAATGCTGTCATATGCTTAGTTTATATTTAGCAAATAATATCCTAATTAATATATTTTATTATTTTATATAAATTCTAGTACATTTTGCCTGTTAGAAAAACATTTAACAAACAAATATTTGGTCATTATCACATTTTATCTGCTACAGAACTTAGGAGCACTGAGGGTAGAGGCAGTGAACCATCCAGGTCAGTAACATGCTTCCAAACCTGCACCAGAAGTGTCTGAAAGCCCATCTCACTGGACAAATGTGAAGCTGCATAAAAAATGTTACTTTTCATAAAATCTGGTTTGATTATGGGCAAAAAGATGACAGTTTGCCCCCTTGTCATGTTCAGAATGACCGTCAGTGTTCTCACAGCCCAGACAGATGAAAATCATTGATTGCTGCAAAGATTCTGACCTCAGTAATGTTTCTTGGCAATGTGTTTCACAAGTTAATTATGCCTTCACAAAATGCATTTTTTTCCATTAGTCTGAAATCTATTGTCCATCAGTTGCATAGGCTGTTTTCTTCTTTTTTTGCTATTGCTGTTGGAGGTGGTGGTGGTTCAGTCTCTTTTGCCGGACTGATGCCTGCCTATCCTACCAAAGACCCTTTATGGGTCTTATGAGCCTGGCGAGGAAATGGGCATTAATAGCCTGTTAAATCTTTTATGTGTGTTGAGTCATTTTAAAGTTGTATTATACTTTAAAGTTCCTTGCATTGCACATGCACAGTCTCTGCATGTGGAGCTAAAAACAGCTGTATGAACTGACCCAAGAGAAGTTTCTAATAAGTCCTCAAAATACAGGAAACTAAATACTGGGAGAAAGCATTTCACAGGAGCAATATGTCATTACCATCTCTGTTGAAATAAAATGCAAAACTACCTGAAATGACATTTGGCAAACAAGTACTTAGAAATCTGAAATAATCCTAAGAGGTGTTTTTCATGGAAAGAACATGCCATACTTGTTGTGCAAACAGTATTGAAGAGGATAGAGCAGTTTTGTGATAAGCAAGTTCTTCATGACTTTTCCTGGTAAACTTCTGCTACCCACAGTAACTATGCTACTGTTGGTGTACTTCAAAATTCTTTAGTGTGATTCTGTATTTCTGCACTTCACTTTTTTTAGGGCTATTTGGGCTAAAAGGAACAGCATGTGTTTACTTCTTTGTGCCTTTGAAGTCCTATAGCCATTAAATTGCTGTGCTTTTAATTTGGCTATATTTTGCTTGTAAAGTATAACTGAATGATTACATTGACCCAGAATAGGGGCAGTAATATGTCATTAAGCTCTTTCACCCCATTTGTTTGTCACAGCAATTTAGGACTACTTTGGCTGCCAATAGTAACATTATTGATGTCAGGTTTTCAGTTATTTCTTACCATGTGCAGAAAAATGCCAGGACAAATAAGCCTGAATACAGACAAGGACATCAAAATTAAGTTTTCTGGTTATCCAGAAGCTTCCTTTAGGTATTAATATTTTACTCATAAGAATTCCAGAGAAATGACATGAGCTATTCATGTTCTGGAGTCAAAAAAAAAGTATAATTTTCTGCTTTATTCTGACTGCCAGTAGTTAAATGGTATCAAGCAAATAATGCTGCATGGGACAAACTGATAGATATTGTAAAAACGGAAATGATTTCTTCAGTATTGGATCTGTATGGATAAATTTCTTTTACTGTCTGTGTAGATTACAAGTAAGTTTAATTAATTCATGTTCTACTCAAGGTTTACTTTCCTTCCTGCCTGATTCCACTGTTACTGTCAGCTGTGCTGATGGAAAACAATGGAAAGTGTGCAAAAATTTTAAGGCAAGGTGCTCTGAAATATCCTTTACCAGCCAGTTAATAAATATTTCATTCCAAATTTTTATACTGAAGGTCTAATTTCTTGCTGAGAAGTTCTTGTGTTAAATTTGGAGGCTAAAGTTATAATTGAAAATGTAACTGATACAGAGCTATGTGCATTTTTCATGGCAATGTTTATCATATAGTTACTCATAACATCTCCAATATATCACTACTAGAATATCTAAAGCCCCTAATTCAAAATTTAATTCCTGGAATAGATCATAAAATCATAGGTTCATGTAATGGTTTGATTTGAAAGGGACTTTAAACACCATCTAGTTCCAAACCCCCTGCCATGGACACGGACACCTTCCGCTAGGTCAGGTTGTTCAAAGCCTCATCTAACCTAGCCTTGAACACCTCCAGGGGTGGAGCATTCATAACTTCTCTGGGAGGCCTGTTTCAATGCCTAATGTCCATCACAGGAAAACATTTCTTCCTAATAGCTATCCTAGATCTTCCCTCTTTCAGCTTAAAACCATTCCTCTTTGTTCTATTCTGCACTCCCTATATTTCCTGCAGGCCCCCTTTAAGTACCGGAAGGCTGCTCTAAGTTCTGCCTAGGGCATTCTCTTTAAGCTGAACAACTCTGATCTCTCAGCCTGTCCTCATATGGGAGGTTCTCAAGGCGCCTAATCATCTCCATGACCCTCCACATCTGGGCCTGCTCTAACAGATCCATGTGTTTCCTATGCTGAGGACTGCAGAA
>WAAB01014906.1:673897-719253 GCA_013389865.1 Piaya cayana | reverse complement strand
GGAGGTGATTGAGTCACCATACCGGAAGGCATTTAAAAGACAGGTAGGTGAAGTACTTAGGAATATGATTTAGTAGTAGACAGGTATGGTTGGGCTCTTATGATCTTAAAGGTCTATCCTAACCTGGTGATTCTCTGATTCTATGATTCTGTGCTCTGAGTGTGCAAGAGAAAATAAGCAAATAACTGTTAGAATAAATTTTGTGTTTGGTTGCTTTTTTTTTCTTCCCCTCAATTGAATAAAAGAGATGAGAATATTTCAATACTGAATAATGTCTTAATTCAGATAGTTTTGTGCATAAGTATTAAAATCAGTAATGGATGACCAAGTGTAACATTTGACTTTTATACTATATTACCCTTGTATTACTATTTCTTGAGCACTGATGTGTGTAAGGCACCTCTGAAAACAAAAGGACAACTCATAATGAGTAATTATACTATTTATGACTTCCACTGAGTATAATGGCTGAAAAATATAAGTTACAAAACACCTTTGAAGAATATACTGTAAGTGTGAGTTTAAAGGAATGAAACTGAAAACTCTTGAAATATGGATGACTGTTGCCTAGGCAATAGGAAGGGCTTTTTCCATTGTCCTTATATAGCTTTGTCTGCGGAATTTGTTTCTTCTCACGGAAGGACAGCCATGATAGGATTAGAAAATGACATTGAAAAATTGGTGTTCTCTCAACATAGTACAGTAACCAGATCTAAGTCTATGTTTTAGAGGAAAAATATTAGATATGGATCCAAAATCAGCTCTCTCAGACCCTGACATAATGGGATGCACACCTAGAAGGAATATACTACAAGGGAAAACAGCATCTGCACAGAAGCCTTATTATAAAACAGTTGCATCTGAGTTATTGTTAGGAAAGGACTAAATGTCCTTGATCAGGCTCCAGAAGAGCCATCAAGAACAATTTTTCTCTCTCTTCCTTCCCCTCTGCCCCAGCCCAAATAGGGAGAAAGAGCAACTTGAACAATGTTTTTCTTTTATGCTGTCATTTCTGAAGTGTGCTTAAGGTTATCTCAGTACCTGCATTTTTAGTAATAGATTCGTGTCACTAGACTCTTATAAAGGAATCCCAATTGATCCTCATGATAAGTCATATAAATATTCCTAGTTTCCTGAGAAAAAACACATTTCTGAAGGCCAGAAACAATCTGTGCACAATTCCAGCTGTGTTCCTCATCTGGACTTTCATGGGATGAAGTCTCCTAGGGACTTTCATGGAGATAGTTGCCCTTTAGCTTAAATACAAATTTACAAAATCTGAAATCATCCTGAAGTCACACATATTTTACCTTCTCCATAACATTGTTTTACCTAAATGCTCTACTATCAATAATTCATCATAGCTACAAAGTCCATCTCAGATTCACATTAATCACAGGCAGTGTGGGTGTGAAGTGCAAGGCATATAGAGAGAACTCGGTCCTGCAAGACTTCAGACAGGGCTTAGGTGTGACAATACTGATCATTAGCTGTGATTTTCTTTGGAGTCTTGCAGACATATTCGTTACTTAACATTTACTGCTACACTTGAGAAAATGCCCTTTGTTCATTTCAAGATGTTAATAATTAATTTCATTTGTCTTCACCCTTAAAAATTCACGATCTTTGAGGATTAGTTTCTATATTCGCATGGCTATATGTGGTTCCTTGTGGATCCAGCTATTGAATATTTAGATCCAAAAGAACAAGAACAACAGAAGAAGTGTAGTTTGTCTACTTTTTCTTCACTCCCTACCATCCCTTACAAAAGCCACCTGCCAATGTCACAGGGATCCTCTTTGATAGAAACATACAGCAGCAATTAGACTTTACTGGGAACATTAACTGAATTATTCTGTTTTTGTACTGTAAGCAGTGATGCAGACAACACATAAAAATGCATAATTCAGTTTTATTTGTTGCCATTGGACTTAAAGAAAAATAAGTATGAAGCAAAATTGTGTATATCATTATCAGAAGATTTAAAGGAATCACAGCATAATGCCTTCTGCATTGAACTTCATATATTCCACATTTGCAGTAGCTGCACACGGTGATTTCTTATGAGATGGCAAGCTTTCAGCTAACTTGGTAGAATATGTTTTCTTTACCATAACTGAAAAATGAAAAAAAAATGGCAGTAATTTTATTTTGAAGTCAGTATCCAGCTTCCTCTGAATGTCTGCATCTTGGGATTAATAGATGAATAACACATGAGAATTATGGAGTGTATATTGATGTGTCTGTATCAAAATTCAAGATTCTCAGAGGATGGGAATACAAGCTACTTTTTGATTGATTGAGAGACAGATGTGAAGCAGAAAATATCCTAACCAATGACAAAATGAAGAGCCCAGTATTAAAAGTGGGTCTCAAGTGACCAAATTGTTACCTCTATGAAATAGCATGAATGCTATATGATGTAATCTAAACTATTTTTTATTCTTTTTTTTTTTTTTTAACTAACAGCATTAACAAGAATACAGTGACCTTTTAATCATGTATTGACATTTCCTTGTGTCAATATTTGGAGTCAAAGGAAAAACAGAAAAGAAGGACTTACTCCTGTAAGGTACTAAACACTATGGGTCTGACTATACAGAACACTGATGGCTTGTGATTTAGTGTTGGGAGTTGTCCCTCTGACTTTCAGGAAAATGACATTCCTTTCAATTAAATATGTGCTTTTCTGTTTGTCAGGATTATAGAAAGCAGTTCTAGGAATCAAGCCCTATGTGCATAAATTGATTGGATTGATAAGCCTGTATGCTTTTGACCTGTTGGCAGTAATATTAATGTATTAATTTAAATTTCTCTCAGTGTGATCTTGTTTGCTGTAGTTTTTAAAAATATATATATGTATACACACACACACACACACACACAATTAATGAAGGAAATATGTTATGTAGTAATTGGGCAGTGACTGGTTACCTAGGTTTGTATATAGTTTACATCAGTTTGGGAACTCCAGTGCACGTCTAATTTAGTTGGTTTTAATACTACTATTCACTGTGAGACTTTAAGAGTATAAATTATATCCTTGGAGAGAATAGACTGTTACTGTTGATGCCTCAAGGGTCTGGTTTGCATAGACATCCTCAAAAACAGACACGCACCAAACAATAAACAAATTATGCAAATTAATGAGCAGCAATCCTGGTGGAGACCGTTGTCAATGTAAGTTACATTTGTCCTTGACTTTCAACATGAATTTCTAATTTGCCAATAACACTGCCTTTAAAAGAGAGAACTCATTTAGAAATTTCATGTTAATCATGGAGCATTGCCAGAATCCCATAGTGCAGGAGGGTGTCTTGAAATGCCCCTTTTTCTTTTGATCAATTGTACAATGACTTGCAGGTGCAGAGGTGTGTGTATATTGGAAAGATGTTTAGCATTTCTGGTTAATCTTCTGTACTTGTAATTAGGGTCAGACCTCCTATTTAATTAGTGGAAGATGTGATAGAAAATCAAACCTTACCTACCGTACCATATGAACAAAATTCTTCCTTTCATGTGTTTTGATTCTTTGTTTCATAATTGTAGCTAGAATTAAAAAATAGTATAATGGAATTTGCACAGAAATCACTGATGAAATGTTTATATACTGCATATGGTCTCAGCCTTTTGTGCAAATAGGAAACCTATGAAAAATATATCATGTCTTATATGTCAGCACAGGAAGTCCTTGCACACCACACCAAAACTCTCATGCATGTGGCAGGGAACTTGAACTTTTTTCACTATTTCAATAAGAAGAAAATATGATACCTTAAAAAAAAAGAAGAAATAAAGACAGCCTATAGCCTCTGAAACTAAATGGAATGTCAGAGCAAAGGCAGTCTGCTTGTTCCTTCTGGAAGAGGTAATGCAGAAGGCTGAGGTGTCTTTATTGTAGTCTTCCCTTCATCTCCCAGGTGTCTCTGGAGGAACTCTCAAAGTCTCAGAGGAAACAGCAGTTCTGTAACACTTTCCATATAAAATATTCTGTCTTTATTGTATCATATGTTAAAATGGCAGGAAAAATGTCCTTGCTCTAAGAAGGCATCTTATCAGGAGAAGTGATTCAGTAAAGAGGTTAACGGGGAACAGAAAGCTGTGGCATTAGATCTTGTGGATCTTGTTAAGCCTAAAAATGTGTGGCATCTCTCTGCCTTCAGGGTTTGATGAGATAGGTGGAACAGCATGCCTTATTCACAGAGAAGTAAACTAAACTAGTGTTTTATTATGATATTTTATAGCTTTTGAGAAAACTTTAGCAGATGATGTGCACAGAGCATGGACCCTGCAAGAAGGCTGTATATCTGAGTCTGTATTTGTTAGTACAGGTGATATAATGGCAAATAACTGGTTTTCTTTTGAAGTTATCCCATTTTCATTTAATATTTCCCCCCAGAGGTATAGTTAGCTGATCACGTGAATGTCATTTCTTGAAGTGTGAGTAATAAAACCCCTAATGAGATACTTCATTGCAAAGCATGGCTGTTACAACATGAAAATTTTATGAGTGGTGTAGCACTGGGCACATTGCCCATATGAGAAGTCACCAAAGGGGTAAAAGACGGTCCTGTAACAGATTATTAACTTGTGACTTAAGTGAGTGAATCTTCAAACGATGGGAACTTTGGCCTCTTTGAGAGTTCACACCTTTTGATGACCATTAGAAATATGCTGGTTTAGTTGATACTTAAGGTGTCTTCCAGTCTTCCAACAAATAGTAAAAAAATTAAGAAGCACTTTCAAAATGTGGTTTTAAGCAGCAGTTAGATTTGCTTCTAACAGGATTATAAGTAGGAGAAGTTAACTTACATTAGCGAACATTCTGACTTACATGTTTTAGAAATGTGAAGAAAAGATATTCTGCCTAATGCATCTGTTAGATGTCCAAGTTGGATGAGAAATCATTCATCAAGCAGGCTTATCAAAACCTAATTAACGTATACTGTTTTCACACTTTAAACTTAATTTAGACAAGACCAAAGTGCTCATAAGATTTCAGTACAGAATATACCTCTTCCACTTGTTAGTTCTTCAAAAGCTATTAATGTTTCCGCTAGTAAGTGTCACGCTAAATTTTCAATCCTTAAATGTCTATCTTTGGTGAAAATTGATTTCTTTCTCCAGCAAAAGCAAAAATAGCAATATAGGACAGGTGTGGAGCAAATAGAGCTGCTAGTGGCATTACCTCCAGCTTTAAAACTGGAGAGAGTAACAGTTTCAAAGATAGGCATGGAGCTCGAGGTCAGTCAACTTGTTCTTGATTGAAATCCCTTTGAGTCTAGGCTTGGATTTAGTGAAAAGGACTGCCAGTACATGTAATATACCCTGTAATATACCAAGATCTGGTAGTGAGCAGGCACTTCTGCATTTATGTCAGCTCCTCTTCTCCCCTCTGCTGCACTCCTTCTTCTGACTCAGAAAAAGATTTAGCTGGAAGATGTTCATAACGTCACATATGCAGAAAGTTTGGTAATCATATTTACCATGAATGGCATGATGTCAGTCCAGCAATGGCATCACACTTTCTGCTGTGGTCGCTTACCTACTCCTCCACCTGCTGCAAGCAGCAGACTGAAGTAATTTGTGAAGAAAAGCTTTTGCTTCCTGCATAGAAATGTACTGCATTGTTCAGGCTGATGCAGCCAGTCCTACTGCAAAGCCATTATGAGCTACAATTTTCACACAATAAGCAAGGGTGAGTCACAGTGTCTTACACTTGCCCTCAGGAAAATTCTTAAGTATAATAAAAACAAAATTACTGTGCTTTTCTCTATCATTTTAATACACTTCTTTCACACATATCACACTAATGAGTTATTAGCTCCCACTGAATGAACAATATGCTCTTCTTGTCTTGTAAAAATAGGATAAATGAGTGGAACTATAGGAAAATCCTTCTTTTTAAAACAGAAATCAAGGGATATTATTGTTTGAAGTACTTATGTTTGTCAAATTATGATGTTAGATATTATACTTACCTTGTTTCAATTTAATTTCATGTAAATATTTCTCTCCCCTGTGGCTATATCACACGTATCATAGAAGAAGGTGACAGAAGTCAGTGGGAAAGTGCTTGGAAAAACAGTGAAATAGAAAAAAACTATTCCTTCCTCTCACCCCTCCACAGTCCTCTAAATATAGTCGGCTTCAAGTCATGTCAGGAATAAACTTGAGATTTAAGTATAGGTAAAGGAAAGAAAGAAGAAAAGGAATTACATCCTCCTACATTAAGATAAGCTATGTATATTTTTATGCCCTGTCATGTCAAGCCTAAATCAAAAAAGCTTTCCACTCATTTGAGATGAACATGATCTCTACCCCAACATATAAGCAGGAGCTGTAAAGAAATTGGAGTGGTTAAAAATCTTGGTCTCTGTGAGTGTAGTAGCTGAACTCCAACAGTGTGGTACAAGCCATTGCGATATTCAAGGTTGGACATCACCTGCTTAAATGGGCAGTTAATCTTAAGTCCAAAAGGATGGAAACTGCTACAGGGATAAAGGATGATAAATCACATGACACTGGGTAAATGTAGCTGTGATTAATGGGACATCACAAAACAACAACAAAAGAGAACCAACTGTGGAAAGAGATAACTACCACCACAAAGAGCAAATTATTGTCTAAGGTGATGTAATTAACTCCAAGCCTCCCTATAGCTTGGATGACCAGTTCCAATGAGGCTTGCTATTGTGCCCACAGTAATTACAAGGCTGTGGAATCTTAGTTTAAATACCAGGATGTTAAGCTCATTTTTACCCATTGCAAGAAACTGATAGAGTGTCAACATTGTAGATACGGCAAATTGTAATAGTACAATTACAGTATATTGTTGTGACTCATTCAACTAACATTTGTAAGTGAACAATTGGAAGAAGAGCTCAAAAATGGTGCACTGTGATTTATGGTGTCCTTTACATATTTACATTCAAGAGTTACTCATTTATTATACTTTTTGTCTCTGTATAAATTCACAGCAGCTCCCTAGAAGAGTTTTGTATTGTTAGTGTTGATTAGAAATATTTATTGATCCTTATCCTTGTTAGTTATATCCTGGACAGTCAAGTGGTATTTTTCTTGTTCTTTCAAAAGACCTTTTTTAGCACTGGGAATGTTTCAGTGTGTTACTTGCTTAAAGATATTTTGATTCATAGTACGTTATCTTCATCTATTTAGTAAGACAAAAGCATTATTCAGATAACAAGCTAGCAATGCCTGTAGCTTCCTTTTGTAAATTTAGCAATGATGATTTATATGCCCCTGAAGGAAATTTGCTTAAAAATTTGAAGCATTTCTAAAAATTCAGTACCTGAAAACTGGAAAATGGAGACAGAATTTAAATTTTTTTCACTGGCTAAGACAACTCAATGGGTATTCTAAGCTGCCCTAAACGTAAATAAGTTAAATAAGGCACCTTTCTCCCCCTTATAATTTGCCATTCTAGCATGGAAAGCAGAGTTTTAAATTACTTGCAATTTTATCATAAAACATATGTTGGACTTGTTTCACAGGAATCTTGCACTGGACACAGAGGAGAAACATGTCAGAAGGAAAATACACTGATAAATCAGTGTATCAAGAAAGTATGTAACCATCAAGCAGTTTGGACTTTCAGTGTTGGTCTAGAAGGTATTCACATTTCGGTAGTTCTGATCTATAGTTCAGTGATCAATTGACATTTCAGGGATCTTTATACAGTCCTCAGATTTGTTTTTCCTTTGCGTCTAATTAGGCATATATATGTGCCTTTTGTTGTGGTGCTGCTGAAAAAGTGCTTGCTGTGTCCTGCATGAAAGTTTCCTTCAAACCAAGCACACCTGGGGAACTTGTTGCCTTCATTTATATACAAAGTTATATACTATTCATCATGCATGTGATTGCATATTTACATATAACTATAATAATGCCGAGTCATTCATAGCATCTGTGTATGCTTCTAGGTGGCTTTCGTGGTGTCTAGTGGTCTTTTAATTGTGTTGCCCCTAAAAGTGGCTTGCAAAATTTGCCAGATGGCCAACTCCTCCCAAACTCTTCCCAATCATTTCCCAATTGCAGGCTCAGTAGTCTTAAAATCTCTGACTCGGGACCTTTTGGTTTACTTAAGTTGTCAGTTCCTAATTCAGTGATCATGCTGACAAACTATGTTTTTGTTTCTCAAAAGCTTAGTTCCTCTTCTTCACGGATTGTTGCCAATATTTCACCCTTCTGAGACTTTTAAAGCCACCTGGTTTATTTTGCAGGCCTTTTATCTTTCAGTCTCACTTTTTCTCTTAAGAAGGATTTCATAGGTTTCAGTAGTTGCTTGAAGGATCAATCATTTGATACAACTTAATGCAGTACAACTGATTATCAAAACAACAATAACAATAACATTCTGTAAAAGGGTTGCTAACCATCTGCCTAATGAAAATCCTAGTCCATTCAGTGGTTTTAACGATCCTTCTAATCCTGCCAGTAATTCCTGTCTGGCCTCAGCTACATGTTTGATCTTATGCAACTGAACATCTAAATTCTGTTATATTTGGGTTGTGAACACAACAGCAATCATTTTGTAAATCTAAATAAGTGTGTACTCCATGTTCATGTAAAAGTATCAAATCTAGAGCCAACATATTTTGCAGAACCATTTCTGAGGTAGCCTGTTTGTTTAAATCTGTGAATGCTAATTTTGTTGCATTTGTCAGTTTTTCAATTTGTAATGTTAAATAGTGTATTGCCAATCTATTCCTAAATGAAGCCACCTGAGCTGTAGATATTGATTCCAATATCCATCCTATAGCTGTTCCCATTCTTGGGTGTTACCAGATGTCTGATCTTTAAACCCATCCCCACAGACAATAATCAAGTGGAGGCATTTTCCACAGAGGACACAAAATCAACAATCCTAATGTCCAATACATTCTTTTTCTCAACAATGGAAGGTAAGTCACCCAAACCCCATCATTACTTATCCAAACTGTTGATCCTGAAGCTATTACTGATTCTTGAGTGCCATTACTTGTGAAGCGTGACCAAGTATCATTAAAAGGAGTTATGTAGTTTCTACAAATACAACCTAATCATAAAGCCTGTGTTACAGGCAATGACCTTTGGATTTTTGTATCTGTACTATTAAAAAAAAACACCTGCAATTCCAATCTAATCTAGTAATTTTAGTAATCTTTCATCTGTCATCTATATTTGGATTGGTCAGCCTAACTTGTAGAGGATCATCTGGATATACTCTGGAAAATGAAATTGGATTAGATTTATTCAATTTTTTTTATTTCAAATTACTCATTTCTCCTAAATATTTTGAGATGCACTAGGAATAATCTAAAAGTTGATACGTAGACATTTCTGCAGTCTTTGATGAGATAGCTTTGAAATAACGCTGTGGACTACTGGCAAGCCTGTAGCTTTTTGACCACTATAGCCAACGTTTTTTTGCTTGCTGTCAAGGTTAAAGACTGTGAGATTCTTGAGGCAGATCTGTCACAGTTCCATTTGATTATAAAATACGATGCACAGCACAACCTAATCCCTCATTTGACCTACACATATTATTGCTGTATAAACAGAAGATGAAATGTAATTGCTCTATGTAATGAAAACTATGAATTGATGTAGCTTTTAAAACAATTCTTGGGAAGGAAAGGTTTCATTCTTGCCATCCATATCATTCTTTCCCTTCTGTATGTCATGCCACATACACAGTAGCAGTATATAATTTAAAATGTTGCATACACAAGAAAATATTATATTAAAATAACTAAGAAAAATTAATAATTACTACTGGTTTTAAAGCCGCTGACACATTAATAACTTTAGGTCATAATATATGTAACTTGTTTCAATGAAACAGGCATTGATAGAAATCAGGCTGGGATTTTACTTGTATTCAGGCAAATTCATGCAAGCCAGGATCAGAAGTATCCCAATATCTGTTTTGTAGAAGTAGAAAACTGATAGCTCAGTGCTCACTCACAATTATTCATTTAAAAATTATGCTAGGATAAGAAATCATTGCATAATATTTGAGTGAAGTTTGTACATTGCAAAATAAAATGTGGAACTTCTGAAGCAAATTATTTCTGATTGTTACTTCAATTTTTGAGCTAGGTAAACTTGATATAAATGTCAAATTTTAAGAAGTTTTAGGACTCTGTCTGTGAAACTGCAGTCATTTGTGATGGGCTTGTTTGGTATCCAATGTTGAACTGTAAGGCAGTGCTTACACAGGGCATTGTTTAGTTTTGCCTATAGCTGCAGGATTCTTATTGGGAGAAAAATCCATTACCAGTAAACAGTTCACTTGCATTGGCTCTTCACATTAATTTTCTGCATTATTAATAACTAGCAGATAATAAATGTGATCTATGAAGGAATAAATCAGCAAGTCCCAAGCAGAATCGTGTAGGTAGTATTATGGCAGATAGCAATCATGTTTAGGATATGGAATTGTCACAAGTATTGTTCTGTAATCAAAAGTGATATATAATTTCGTATTACAGGATTAACCTGGTACAAATGTTTTGCTGATAAATCTTAAAAGGAAACAATGCTAACTGGAAATCTAGCACACTAAAAGCTAGTGAAAACCAAGCAAGCTCAATGATTCATCACGCGAGAAAACTAAGAACTCTTCTTTATTTTTAAAATGATGGATTGGGTAGTTTAATAAACTCCTGTGTTTCATACAACACGCTTCTAACTGAAAGACAAATTGTAGCTCCATATATGAAGCAGTCAGAAGAGAGAAAAATATGCAGATACAGATACTGCAGTCTGCATTAAAAGCTGAGAATAGAATTTTTCTTGGAGCAAAACCTGTGTCCTGCTGAAGGCAGAGGCGAAATCTCCATGACCTTTAATGCAGACAATATTGCATCTCTCACATTTGGAGGCACTCATGGGTAGCTGCTTCATATTCTTTGGGCATAATAGCATCCTTGAAAAGGTACACTAAGAAGAACATTGTATGGCTCCGGTACAGATTTTACAGAACTTCTGATGGTTATTTCCTATAGATTGCGCTATTAGGGAAAGGTTGGAGCCAGTGTGAAATGTAAAATTCTCCCTTCCTCCTCAATTTATGGTTATTATTGCCATAAATAACCTTTCAAATATCTTTATAAACAGGTTCAAAAGACCAGTCATTCTTAAAAGCTTTCTCAGTGTTATGTCCCCAAATGAAAACCCTGGCGCAGTGGTAATTTCTGTTTAACATCCATTCTATGTTTTGCAAGCAATACTGACAACCTTCTAGGAGTACTCTTAATTTTCTCCTCTGCAGGAAATACATTCTCCAAATTCATCTTACAGAATGAACTCTGAACAAGTCTCGCCTTCATGACCACAGGAGTACAAAGGTGCATGTTTATATCTGATCAATTTAACAACAAAGTAGACTGAGGGAAATATGCAGATCTCTTCTCTGTATCTGGGCTGCTTGTTACCCTGGGTTTCACTCACAAAATGGAAACTCTGCAGGTATCACCCATAGTCCTTGTAAGACCAGCATCCTGAAGCTTTCTTTCCCAACATGATGGTTTCTGCAGCCAGAGCTATATTAGCATGGTAGTCCAGAAATATTTTAGGAAAGGATGAAAACTGCTTGTGGACCACATTCATTTGTGGACAGTATTTCAGTGTCCTAGGAATTGTGCATGGATTATTGAATTTTTAAAGAGGGAGCCTAATCTTACATTCATCAGTGTGTGTGACTGACATGCTTTCTAAGATGTTAGATGTGGTGATCTTGCTTATGAAGCTTCATCCTGTTACCCGAAGATAGTGTACATTGCAGCCAGGGAGATTACACAGAAGGTCATGCAGGAGGTCTGTGACTGCTGTTCTAGAGATAGGATGTAGCAGCAGTACATTTGTCACCTAACTTAATCCCCAAGTGATTTTTGTCTAATTGAAACTGTTTGGCTTTTTATCTAATAATTTCCCAGAGTAGTAGAACCTAATGAAATATTTTTTTTAAAGTAGGTAAATAATATCAGCTGATTTTCATTTTTTTAAAATTAGAACCAGTCATAAAAAAAATCAGACAGCAGTTATCTTCAGATGAAAGACAAAACTCACTTGGATATCAAATATGTCTCAGAGATAATGTTCCTTTTTCACCCTAATAAAAGAATATTGATGTTTTTAATCTTACTCAAAACCACTCAAAATCTTCTCAGTTCTATTGTTGGTATCATCTATAGTTTTACAGATGACCCACTAGCTGCTGTACCACAAATATTTCTGCCTAAAAGATGTAGAAGCCTTTTTTTTTTAAATAGACAGTAATGCTGAGTGCTTCTCACAATAGTGTGTTAGGCTTGTGCGTCATGTCTAATGAATGATGTTGTTAATCCTTAATTGCTTATTTATGGTTTGGTTTATGGTTAAGCAGGAAGAAAATAATTTAAAGTACTTGTGGGAATGACAATAACTTTCCTCAGGGATTTAAAGTTGCCAAGATTAATGCCTCTTGCAGAAATGGACTGTAGGAAAAAAGAGCTCCTGGATCAAGGTTTAGTCTATATATATATCAAGTTGTTCTTGGTATAGTTATTACTAAATAAGCTATTACTGACCTCATTGTGTGACCAGTCTTATTCAGGAAGAAAAATAGTTTGTTCCTGTTTACTTTAAACCAGTTTGGAAATTCATTTCACTTGCTCAAAAATATGAACATGAACAACACAGTTGATCAGCTATCATTATTCAAATTAAATCAGGATGTTATATTATATTATCTTTCAAATACAGAACTATATATTGACTGTAGATTCTCTTTTTTTCCACAAGTGCACCAAATATTGACTGCTAACTTCCACGTTTGTCAGAGAATGATTACAGATACAAGTAGTAGAACAACTAGTGATTTAATGTCTTAGAGAGCACCTAGTAATGTGACACTAATAAACAGAGAAATCCACAGAGCTACACTCTGTCCTATATTCAGTGCTTTTTTTTTCTGGCAGGCCTCTGCTGTCTACAGTGTCACTTAGGTCTTTTCCAAGTTAATTGTATTTGGTTTACAGCTCAGCACTATGAAAGAATCTTTTACCTTACCTTATTTTAATCTGCTGTATATCAGTTTGTTGTTATCTATCACTAATTTAATTTAAGGATAGAACTGTCCAATTAGGACTGGAAGTACATTTTTCATAAGTATAGCAATACTGTTATTAGATTTAAGAAATAGGGAATGAAAGGCACATAATCTGTGGCATTCAGATTTTCCAAGTTTGTTCCTTTTGTAACATATTGCAGGAAAAGTAAAATTGAATGAAAAAAAGAGAAAGAATAAAAAAAGGCCTTCAGCTCCCCCTCTCCTGTGCTGGCTTTAGAAATCACCGTGGAACTGGCATTCCTTCATCCATATGTGCTTTTCCAGGTCATGCCTTGTGCCTTAGTACATTACACACTCTAAGACTCCCATTTGAAATTGATTTACCTCTTTATTTTCAGTTTTTCACGTTGTTCTTCAGTCAGAATTTCTAAGTCTCTAGCTGAATGATGGTAAAATTATCATTTGAAGTGGGATAACAGATCACAGGGCTAAAGTTCAAAGCCACTGTGCTTGGTGAAAATCTCTCCTCTGTGTTCCTGCTTTTAAAATACTTTTCCAGTAGTTCTAGAAGGCTGTGTCACAGATGAGAGGAGCTAACAGTGAATGCCAAGCAAAGCAAGCAGTAATTTCACCTTTCTGAAATTATTGGCCATTTGTCCAAGAAGTGGGTTTAGGTTTTCATCAGCTGGCTGTATTCTAGGCCTTTCTTGGAATTTAAAGTCTTGATTTCAAGGAAAACAAAAAACGTTTTTTAATATACCAGTTATTGACTCAATTCTTGTTCCCACAACTACAAGTTCTAAATGGGGAATGCCATTAGTAGGCAGCATGCAGGTAGTTTACAAAGCTGTAGCTACTCAAGGTCTTTATTAATTGGATTTAAAGGTGCCCAGTTACAATGAAGTGAAAAATACTCGTGTGTTGTCTCCACTAGGATTTTATATCAAGTTAAATACCTTGGTATATAATCAAACATTTCTGCAGCAATAACCCAAGCCCAGAGAATTCCCTTTTTTGTACACATTTACTCAAGTTTTTCAACAGCATAGTGATTACATCTTAGTAATATGCAATGTGTTTAGGAAGTAAGCAATGTGCTGGAGCTGGGGAGCTAAGAAGCAGTGTTTGATAAGTCTGTTGAGACTGGTTTAGTAATTTTTTTTTTAATTCATACCTTAGATGCTTTATATTTCTGCTGGGATTAACAATGTTGTCTTCTTCTGTACCATGCTTTCAGAGCAGCTCTTAAGTATCATTATAAAAAAAAGAAGGTGATTATTACTTCATAAAGGAGGTACAGACTTTGAAGCTTAAGTTCAAAGTCTCTGTATTGAGGTGAAAAATCACTTTCTATGAACTGTTTTTCCTCTCTCTTCTGAAAATGAGATGGAGAGCAATTAAAAAGACTAAGGCTCGTATTTTCTTGACCAGCAATATGTACAAAAATGGATTTAATCTATCTCCTAATTAAGTGGTTTTATGAACCAGCAGAGCATTATGATTAAGCAGCAAGCTTGTAGTTCAGCCAAAATGTTATGGCACTTGAGGTAAACATATCATAAATAGTTTCAACAATCGGTGGTAAAAAACAGTTACCATCCAAGTCCTAGGAAAACGTAGCAGAATATTATATGGGGAATAGCGAATAATTTATCAGAAGCTTTAAAGAAGGTGGTGGAGTCTTGCTTTTCATGCTGAGATTGTTTTCATTAATTACTTCCACTGGCATACTGTAGAGGTTGTTGGAGCTGCTTCAGGATGTTCCCACCTCTACCTGCTCAAACATACTGTTACCTTCTTATGACTCATATGCTGTATGTGGGGTTTTTTGGCTTTTTTTTTTTTTAATTCTTTTTCTTCTGTCAAATTTGTTGAGATCGTCTAGCCCAAAGTAAACAGGATGTTAGATAGATTTGGACCAATTTTACAAGTAATTGTAGTCCCTTAAAATAAAATGCAGTAAATCATTATGTTCTAAACCAGGAATCAGTGACTGACAGTAGCTCTATTTATCAAGATCTCTCCCAAATAGATTGTTTCCCTTTCCTGCACTACTGTCCTCAGGAGAACAAAGTATATAATTATATTTTGGTTTTATATTTGTTAATGTTTCCTTAAATTGATAATGATGACTTTTCAGAACAATGTAGGGAAAATACTGTTTTGCTGGCAAATTACATATGAAAATTATCTTAAGGGTCAGTGTTGCAATAGCAAGAAGAACAGTGAAAGTTTTTAAGGTGGACACAAACAGCTATATTTTCATCACACAGTTGAAATTGTACTTTCAAAATCATGGTGCCTACCTCCACTTCCACAGAGGTACCATGTATTAGAGTCCATTCTCTATTCTTTATATGTGAAAATAAATTCAGAAATAATGTTATTCAAAACATTATATGATTTTTGTTTCTTGTATTTGTTGATTTATCCCCATCTGGCCTTGGAGTGCCTCAAAACCACAGTTTTCTTTGCTGCTTATGGGGATTTTTTTTATCTCGAGTAATTTTGAGCAAATTGAATGTTGCTTTAGTTTATTTCAGATGTCAGGCACACCTAGAAGCTGAAATACCTCCCATGTGAAGGTGGCCTGGGAACATCTTAGACATTGAAACCTTAGGAAAGCATTTTTTTTAAGAGTTGCTGTGTCAGCTTTTTGCTGCTTGTTTGACAAATCTCTTGTGTAAGAACATGCTCAAAAGGCTGGTTAAGCTAGTTTACAGCTGATTTGTGCCACTGGAGAGGATCTAAGGATTTCAGACATTAACTACAAATGTACTTGAACATAAGCCCATTGAATTCTCTTACCTGCCTGTTTCTAAGTACATTAATGAAGACTTAATATCTCATAAAAAAAAATCCAAACGATATTGCAGTAATACATAAATACATACACTCTGAATGCTTTCTTGAACACCTAAAATGGAGTAAATAAACAGCATATCCATACCAGAGATAAAATTCGTAATAAATGGTCATGCAGAACTGCATCACAATCTATGATGTCACTAACTTTGCTCACAGACTTAAACCAATTGACTGTGTAGTCTAAAAAAGTATTATATCAATACTTAAGTAAAGCTGAAAGTTCATCAGGATGGGTTTGATTTTTCTCCGTCCTTAAAATTTGGCCAGTAAAAGCAAAGCACATGTCCTATCTAACTGCTGACCTTCCTAATTATTTCTTGTTCTTCCTCCAAGGGTTTCTCCATCCTAGCAATTAACCTTTATCCCTAATATCTAGCCTAAATTCTGTTTTTCTCATAAATAAAATGGCTGCCTTCTTGTCTTACACACAGTCAACAGGGCAAAATGATCTTTCACAAGTGCTCCCCATGCAAACTCCCCTTTTTGTGACAGATGGTAAGGCTATCCTATACAACAGAAGCAGCTTTATGAAAAGTGTGGTTTACAGGTTATTTTACACTGTCCCATTTCATTCCAGAAAATTATGGTGATCTTGGGCAGTGTATTATAAGCAAATGATGTTCTGAGCGTTGTCCCTTTTATGGGACTAATTAATATAATTGATAATCTTCCAACATATTAAAATATCTGCTGCATCAGAAATCAGTGTATGTGTACAGTACTGGAAAATTTCACATGACACATAATGACTGTTATAAATAATCAAAATGTGGGAATAATTTAATTGTCCCTAGCATCCTGAGTACAAAATTTAAACCCTCAGAATCTCCTGTGGGTTTTTAGACCTGGGATACATGCATTCCCCATAGGGCAAGTATGCAGATAAAAAAGTCCTAACTGTCCCACTCTGGGATCTGCCCACAGTTAGTGAGACTGGCCATTGAGGGATTTGTATTGTCAACCACAATGGAAGCTGTAATAGTGGCAGCAGCTACTGTACTTGGTTGACATGATGGGACATCTCAAGTAACACGCTTGGTAACATAACAAAAAGCAACACAGACTAATCTATTTCAGGTAACCAGCCTTCTCCACAAGTTGAAAGGAGTTTATGTTTCTTACTAGGAGAAACGTATTCCAGGAGATTAATCATTTTGCAGTGTTCAGCACTACTGGGTGGTTCAAGATGGGCTGGCTGGAATGACCCTCTAACAGTTTCTTTTCTTGCCTAAGTTACAGTGGCAAAATGAGCTGGACATCAAAGGGGGAAGAATTGCACAAATAGTTATAACAAATGAGGCAGAGATTTGCAAATGGGTTGGATGGACAGCAGAGCCATGCCATGTCTTCAAGTCTCTGGCTAAATCTTTCTGAGCTTCTAGCATGAATTTTAGCAACTGCACGAGTTATTCCCCTTGCAGATCTAATCTGATATCTCTAGCATTTTATCTGCTTCAGTGCAGAAAAATAAATAAGACTGGTTTGTGGTGCATCACCCAGCTCTGTCACAGCATCAGCTTAATGCATTTCAGGTGTATTACCTCAAGTTCAGGTCAGAGCAGTGCAGAAATGAATAAGGGCTAGTTGGGGATCACAGGTTGCAATGCGCAACCTACCACCTTTGATTTTGGTAGGCAAGGCTTTTATGCCAACATGCTACAGGATCATATTAAAAGGATTACACCTCATTTCCATGTCAAAATTAACAGAAAATCAAAATCTGCAGAAAGGTGGCAAGGAATCTGACTTTCCTAACTTCATTGCTGTAGAAAATATGTCCATTTCAAATCAAATCTTGTTTATCTTAAAAGACAGCTAGGCAGCTAGTGACATTTTGTATTCTAGTGGTGGCCATAATGTTCTTCCATCTGGATGTAGCTTGGTCATTGAATCTCATTCAAATTTGTCTTTCTCTGTTTATATCACATGCATGTTTCTAAGACATTTGCAGACAAGTGCAGACAAGTATTCTGACTGTTTACCTACTTATTTCACCAAGTCCTTTTATTTATTATGCACATCATCTTGTCTATTCCTCTAATCAGTTAGACTCCCTCGTGTGTTTTCTTCTGTACATTCTTCTGTTAAAAATGTCCCTTTTGCGTTTGAAACAGCTGGATTTGCGCACTATCTGTTTGAATAAACTTGTCTGACTGATGGATATGAAGTGAGTGGGGGTAAAAATCACTGTCACATTGCTTTTAGCAAATATTAGGTTATTAATGTTCTGAAGTGTTTTCATGGCTACTTGTACAAAACACTGAAGGAGACCATTAAGCAACACTCGAGTTTTGCAGTTAGCATTGTCACTTGAAAGTTTCATTTTGAACACAGCTGTCTGAAGTTGGCATCCTGTGACCCTGCCTCACATGTCCATTTCTTAGGTGTATTTACTTGAACCTCAGCCCATGGGAAAAGAAAATATTCAGATCTAAAAGACTAGTCAATAATCACAGAATTTCAATTAGCTGACATGTATTAACTCTACGGTGAATGTTTAACTGAAAAGTGGCAGGTAAGAACTAGTCTCTTAAGGCTATGAGTGAATGAACTGAATAAGACTTTCTTGTTTTACAGCAGCTAAGAAGTTGGTGATTTTTTTTCTTTTTTTCCCATTTTGGTGTTCAAAAATAGTTGCAGCACTAGTACAAAGGCTAAAGTTACTAAGCAACACTTATTTTTTACATTTGCTAATTTAAAGGTCAGCTGGCACATGCCATTGATTTCTTTTTTTAAGGTACTGTAGTTAACAAGGTCTGCAAACAAATTTATTACAGGTGATTCATTGCATGCTTGCAGCAGCACAGCAGAATTTAATTTTGAATGCAATCAATAGGCCTCCATTTTTCCAAAACAATGCATGGCTAAAATAATTTTGACACACACAGAGTGGATGGAACTCGTGGTCACTGACATTTTCAGTCAATAATGTTTTTGAAAAACAACAAACAATATATTTTAAATTAACTACAAATTCACTGTTCTTGCGATATAAAGGTAACTACTTCAGAAATTAAAAAAAGAATGCAGGAAAACAAGCACCCATTCTTCATCCCCATAACAAAAAGAGCTATTACAATGATGTTTATGTCTTTTGAAGGAAGTAGTAATCAGCATTAGAATGCAGCAAAGGATGGTGGCCAAAATCTCTTATGGTAATATCTTGAAAGCACTCTGTTCATTTCCTTCCTGGTTTTCTTCAGCTAAATATGAGTTTTTCCCTAGCAACAAAAGTCATTCAATGGTCAATGATCTGAGTCAATTTTAAAAACTGTTCCTTGGAAAATAACATACTAATATAGTATGAGTATTTAATCTTCTGCTTGAAGGAAGTTAATATAATATAGGTATTTTAGCTTTTAATTTGATTTTCTACTGCATGAGTGCATAACAGATTTGCCTTTTCATACAGATTGGTTTAAAGGGGAAAGGTGAAAAACTTCCGAATGTACTATTTAAAATATTTGGGAATTCATTGAAATTTAATCTAACTTGAAAGTTTCCTTTGCTTCAAGTAGGAAGAAGACCCCCGTCCAACCTGGCCTTGAACACTTCCATATATGAGGCATCCACAGCCCCTCTGCATAACCTGTTCCAGTGCTGCACCACCCTCACAATAATAAAAATCTTCATAATATCTAATCTAAATCTATTTTATTTCAGTTTAAAGCCATTATTCTTACAAGAATTTCTTCTCCAGCTTTCTTGTAGGCCCTCTTTAAGAACTGGAAGTCAGCTGTTATGTTTTCCTGGAGCCTTCTCTTCTCCAGGCTGAACGACACTAGTTTTCTCAACCTGTCTTTATAGAAGTGCTTCAGCTCTCTGATCATTTTTTCTGGCCCTCCTCTGCACCCACTGCAATAGACCCATGTCCTTCTTATGTTGTCCTTGCCGTATAAATTTTAATATAGGAAATATCAACATATTCCACTCTTTGTTAATCCTATGGGGAACACTACAGAAGGCTTTCTTCCAGATTTCATCACCTACTGGGAATTTTGCAACTTCAAATATGAAATGTTTCTTGTCATAAATTGACAAGAGCCCACGAGGCTCTTCTAAAGAAAAAGGAAATGTAGTGATCATGTTGCATGATAGGAAGTGGCAAGTTGATTTATGGCATTTAAAAGATAGCTGCTACTATTAATAGACAGTTTGATGAAGTGGAAAAATGTAATTCTCTCTTCTATAAACACATTACAGTTTCAGTAACTGAGTTGTATTTTTAACTTACATTTTATTCACTGGTAATTTTGTCACTGCTTCAAGGAAAATAGCAAAAGTCTTATGTTGGAACATTTATATAGTTTTTCTTACTATTCTCCAAATTTTCACACTATGTTGTCATTCAGGAAAACATGTGGGGAAGCCTTGTCTTAGATTAAGTGTTAAATGGTGGTTGATTCGCCTTCCCTGGAGGTGTTTAAGTTACGGGTGGACGAGGTCCTGAGGGACATGGTTTAGTGTTTTGTGGGAGTGGTTGGACTCGATGATCCAGTGGGTCTCTTCCAACCCGGTGATTCTGTGATTCTGTGTGATTCTGTGTATACGTATTCGCGGTTCTCTCAAACGCATGTGCCTGTGTCACGACTCATTCTGCTCATTGATCATAATCTAACAGCTCAGGTATTTGATCCCCTAAGCCTGGATAAGTAGTTGAAATGTGAGTCTTTTTAGCATATTCTGCAGATTACTGAGTGAGGGATTTCAGGTTTATATTACTTGTCTTTCTGATTTTAACTATTTTCTTTTTCCCTTCCCCAAGTCATAGGAAACACTCCCTAGAGAAAACAGATGACATTGGGACAATTCTGACTTCCTATGATTTGAGAAACTGACCTTCTGCTAGCTATGGGATAAGACACACCCAAAAAGAAGAAATGGGCCATTCACTACATGCAACATTCTCCTAAATGCCTTCCCTAAAAAGATTAAACTAAAACTATTTCAAATGTAACAAGATACATATGATGTGTGAATTAGTCCAAGACACTCACAGCAGTGGTGGATGGCACCTCCTCTTCAATAAAGTCAATAAAGAAAATAAATCAGGAAGAAAGAACCACCTAGCTTTATGTGCTGTACATCTTTTTCCTCAGAAATAAGTTATTAATATACAGAAAAATGAATTCACCATTGTGGACATCTGTTTTCACTGCGATTAAAGTCTGAGGATTTTATCATTTATTCTCACTTTATTTCATTAATTTAATTAGAACTGAATTGAGTTACCCTTGAATGATGTTTTCATTAAAATATATTTGTTTTATCCTCAAGACCACATATTGGTGAGTACGGGGTACCAAGGTGTATGTCCGGTGTTCTGATTCTGCTTTAATACGACTGAACTGCATAAAAGCAAGGGGGACAGTCAATTTTCAGGCTTCAGTTTTGCTTTAAAAAATAAGCAACAAATGCCAAAAAATCTGACAAGCAGAAGCCGTTTTTATTCTGTCAGAGAACTTTGGATTACCACATAACTAAAGCAGTGAAGGATGACTGAGGTTTTATTTTCTAAATCAATCATTTTCCTTTACAATTTAAAAAAGACAATCTTTTGCCTCACTGAAAAATGGCCAAATATCTCCTAGAACTTATAAATTTCTGAATATTTAACTACTTTTCTTGTACTGAACATATATACTCTAATATATAGCAAAAGAGAAAGATGTAAGACCAGGGAACAGAAAAATATAAAATGTTATACCCTGAATAAAAGGGCAAAAAGGCATATTCCTGCAAAATGTAACATCCACCAAAAGCAACACTCAGCCACATTTTCATTATATGAAAAATAGCAATCAAAAGGGTACTGCCAAATAGATTTTTTTTCCACATTTCATCAAATTAATTAAACTCGTATTCCATATTTATGTAATAAATACAGGTCAATCATTATTCTGTAGAAACTGTTGTTACCAATTACTGCACAAAACCAACTGAGCTAAGGCTCAAAATGCATGTGCAAGGTATAGACACGTTATCTCTTGGCTTATGACCTGGCGAGACTCCCCAGTATGAGAACGGAACACCTTAAGAAAGGGGATTTATTGTCAGCAGACCAAACACTGTCCACAGCTGTCTTAGATGCCGTAACTACCTCCCTTCTTTAACTGTACAGCATGTCTGGGAACCCTGTAGAGTAGGTGGCTTAAATTTCTTATTAACCTGTGGAATGCAGAATAATAGTAAGAGATAAGTCACAACTAGCTGAATGTGGCATTTCATTTCTTCCTCCAACCCACAGGCAGACTACAGGAAAGATGGAAACTGCACTCAGCTCTCCTAAGTGCTAATTATATCTCTCAGTTGCAAGGAAAATTCCTTGCAAAACCCAAATAAACTTCTGTGTGAAATTTACCAAATGTGTAGCATAAATGTTAATAAATCAGGGAGCTTTTTCTGCAACATTTCACTATGAAAAAATACTTCATTATTCAATAGCTGTGGCTGTAAACTCTGCAATCATTTTATTATAATGTCTAGTTCTCTAAGTTATTAATATGAGCAGTGCAACCACAGTGAGGTTAAGTAGACATGAGATATGGGAGAAACAGCAAGACAATCGTTTCAGTTTGAAGATGATCACAGACATAATTTACAACTATTTTTTTTGGCTGTCTCATGGCTTGATTGGTTTTCAATTATACTAATAATACAGGTATTGTGAAAGTAGGACTTGTTTGAAAAGAGCCAGAGTCCACAACAAAATATGCTTATTCCTTGCCAGAGAAGTGCATACACATTATAGCACTTTCAGTTCTGATTCACCTGACCTCTGGGCATTTTCATCTGATCTCTAAAGCTGTTACCAGAAAAGTGAGGGGCCACGTTTATGCTGGCTATGAATTAAATTTAGTTTAGAGGTAAATCTTCTTTCTAGGAAGAAAAATGACAAAAATGAATGTGTGGGTATATTAATCAAGGATGAATAGAAAAAAAGCTGGCCTGACATAAAATTTCTTATACTTTTTCTATCCTGGGTCACAATTTAACATCAAACATCCTTCTTCTTTTCTCAAATTTCTCAACTTCCACTGCAGCAACCCCATCCAATTGTAAGATATTCTGTTACGGATACTGCAGAAAATGTTGTGAAGGATCAAGATATAACACAAGAGATTCCCATGAAGGCTCTTTCTAATTGGTGAAGTATGCAATTACAAATCTATTTTAAACCCTGCAAGTCCATACATGCTGTGTGACAAGAGTGTTTTTTTGAAAAAGCGTACATAAATGGGCAAAACTGAATTTCCCCCTTATCTCTGGCCCTCTGCTGCTAACTCATTTGGCTACAATGCATTTGCTACTGCATTACCGACTTATGAGTAGGAGAAGAGGAGAATTCCCTTTACTGAGACAATTACTGCAGTAAGTGAAGACAGAATGCAAAGCAGAAATCATACTGGGTGATCACAGTGTGACCCCTAGCCCCCTGGGCCTGGATTTGGTTTCACTTCAACATGGTAGAACACTTCTGTGGCTCTTCAGAGGCAGAACATAGCCAAAGAATTCAAACATGCAAAATGGAACTTTTCTGCATCTAGACATAAAGCTATCTAAAGCATAGACAGACATAAGAGAAAATTAGTTGTAATTTCATAACAGTCCATAGAGTGAGTAAAAGCAGAATGATCCAGAACTGTACAAGTAATACTATAATTTCAGCTAATGTTTCTGCCCCAAAGCACCATTTTCAGAGCTAAAATACTAGCCACATGAGAAACATGAAATTGTTCTTCCAAAAGAATATTCTATAACTCAGAATAAAACACTACTACCTAATTATATTCAGATCAGGCACTCTCAACAGATGTTACACATAGGATCAATACTAGACCGTTATCCTGATACCCTACAACTGTAATTATGATCTGAATAAGCAAAGAATAAAATGAAGCAGAGGACCAGATGGGTAGTTCTGTATAAAATCAATTTCAGATACTGTAACGTGACAATGATGATAAGCCCACCACACTTAAATAGATTTTGCCAAATATTTGGGCACCTAGAACAAATGTTTGAAATAACAATCAGGAATCATAATTATTGTTTAGAAGGCATAGCACTGTGACAGATAGCATGTAGCATTCTTGATTAGGGTGAACATTGAGTCTTTAAGAGCTCAAAACCAAGAAGCTAAGGGACTAAAGATATGAAATTAATTACCTGTGTTTATATTATTGTCCTGCAACCATATGTATCTGTGGCAGATTTTAACCCCCATGCATCAACGAAGTATCCACTGAAACCAATCTTTGCTAAAAGCTCCTAAAATTCATACAGACATTTCTTTGTTGTTAGAGGTAGCTGTATGGATGAGTGGAGACAGGCATAGGGAGACAGAGAAATATTAGACAAAAAATAAGGGTAAGGACTGACCCCATTGCTTACTAAAAATCTATCGTCTAGTGAAATGAAATATTAATTTTACAGTTTATAAACTAGATCACACAATCTTTCTCAAAAAGGCATCCCTTTTATTCCATTTTTTTATACAATCTAGCACAAAGATATACAGTGCACAAACTGTGGAGTACCCTAGCATGTCTAACTGTGAATTGAGAACGTTGCAAAGGGAGTTACCTGTTGCCAGATATTTTAAATGGCTTCAGAGGAGGATGTCTCTTAAACTCTTCTCTCTTCAAGGCAATTGTCCATAGTATGCAATACGATTTTTTTTTAAATATACGTTATTCAGTTTGCAAATTGCTTACAGGGGTTATACTTAGGCTGTTTTCCACAGCAAATTCGCTGTTTGTGTTAAAAGATATTCCTCTAAATCACTTGTTATATAATTGTGAGAAAATAAGACATTGCAAATGACAACAGTAAGAAAATGTCTAAATCTACTTTGAATTCTAAATACTTGAATTTGGAAATTGGTCTGAATTCAGAATAGAATAAAAGCCCTTCCAGTTCTCTCCTGCCCTGCATATACAGCACACAGAGTAAGCCAGGACCTCCACGTGACCATCCCCTGGACTTCAGCAAAGTAGGAAGTTTCTTTACCTCAGGCAAAGGAGCTCCTCCCTAAAACCTCATGAACTTTTCAAGGTAGCTATTTACCTTTGGAGATATAAAATAAATGAGCCAACTTCACTTGTGACAGCAGTGCCCGCAATATCCACTACTTAGATCAGAGCTTTGTGGTTGAAGAATTCACTCAGGCATCAGGAAAGTTGAGTCCAGTTCCTGCCTTAATGGATGCATATCATCACCTAGACGTGCTCACACAGCGGATCATTATTCCAGCTTTCCAAAGACCAAAGGAGTAAGTCCAAGTGAGAAAGTAGTAAACACAAAAATGAGACAAACACAAGTAAAGAGCTATTTAAAGGTATGCTTGAGGACACTACCTTTTTCAGTAATTGCTCTTGATATAAGTATGCAGCAATTCACAGTGTTACATAGTGGGATCTGAGTTAGCTGTAAACAAGCTCTTCTGCCACAGTCTGGTCACAAAAGCATCGAAGTCTTGGCAGCTTAAGTTGTCTTGCCTTTTGGTATTAGAATATGATTTTGCTGGAATGTCAAATTGTTTTTCGTAAGAAGGATATTTCTTCCTAAAAGCCTGACAAGAACACTGCTAATGCTTTTACTCTAGTGTTTGATTTAGCCTCCATGTAAGTAAATCTAAAATAATGGGAAATGTAGTTCATAATACTTCCTAATGTCAGGTTTGAGGTTAACAGGTGTCAGTTCTGGTCCTGCCTGTTCATAAGTCACAAGTGAGGAGGTGAAATGCTGTGGTCTTGGTCAGAAATAAGCAGATAAGAACCACAGGTAGAAAATTTTCATGTTAGTGTTGCTGCTTAAACTCTTAAAAGAGCTTCCAAGATTTTAAGGCTAATTAAGCCAGAGTGTGACATCTTTGGAGCCTTTCAGAATGGAGCACTGCAGTTTCAAGCTCACATATTCAAGTTTAACTTCAAGGAAATTGAGTTTCTTTATTTTTTAGAGAGAAAATTCACACAGGGCTCTACTGTGTTTTAACTTAATGTTTTTGAGTGTCCTAATGTCAGCAATCTGTCAGCTAGACAGAAGACTTCATGCAGAGAGAAATGTCACTGGTCTGGGAAGGAAGGCAGAACTGTGCCTAGCAAACCAGAGAACAAGTCCGCTGACACTACACAGGCATGACGCACTCCACGTCTGATTACACTGCAGCATTCCTGCTGTTTTAATAAGATTTTTCCTCTTAGAAAAAATAACTAAGTGTCACATTGTGGGGTGGCTTTCTCACAGCTCTTGACAGTTGACACTTGTAAACGACTTTCACCAGTGGCTGAAATTAAACTCAATGAGAACCTAATGCCCACTACTTCACAGGCCCCCTCTGTGCCTGTACAGTTTCACCTGCATCACCTGGGGCAAGCTGTTTGACTCCTCTGAACAAAGAAGTACCAGCTCTGAAATAATTGCTGCAAACAAATGTGTATATGGATGCCACTCTTTAAATGTCAGGCTTTGGGCCACACTCACTTCTTTTTAGCTGCCCTTATCCCTTAATAGCACACTGATAGAACTGCAGGTCAGTGATGTCAAAACCTTTTATGTAAAGTAGTGCATTTGTTTAAATGTAAATCATTTATGTGAATGAGATCAGATTAGAAAAATTATAGATTGCACTTAAAGCACAGGTAGCCTGGGAGACCTCATGAAAGCGTATAGATATTACTATTTATAGTCATACGCGCTGAGGAAAATTGAAATTCAGAATTTTTTTCCTGCCATTCACAGCCTAGGATAATTGTTGTATCATTCTAACATTCTCCCAATTTCCTCTTTTCAGTGCTATTTCTTATCCTCTTCTGTTTTCCTCTCTGCACTTCCCTTCCCTTCCCTTCCCTTCCCTTCCCTTCCCTTCCCTTCCCTTCCCTTCCCTTCCCTTCCCTTCCCTTCCCTTCCCTTCCCTTCCCTTCCCTTCCCTTCCCTTCCCTTCCCTTCCCTTCCCTTCCCTTCCCTTCCCTTCCCTTCCCTCGCTGTTCTTGTTCTACTGTGCTTTCAAAAACCTTTTACCTCACGTCACTGCCAATCTATTTCCTAAGGCACTAAATCAGCACTTGTGGAAGATGATCCTCCCCTGACCGACTGCTGCTTCTGTAAGTGCCAGTTGGGCTAAGCGGGAGGTTGGCGGCCAGGTGGCAGCAGCAGGACACTTTTAAAAACTCATTATTCACTGTCCTCATAGAAAGGATAGGCTTATGAGTCCCAGAGTAGATGGTTCTGTTTATGTTCTCGTATTAAAAACTAATATTGGGTAGATTTGTTTATTTTACTGTTATCAGTGCTGCTTGCCCAAATCCTAAACACATTGATTCCAACTTGTTTATCAGAGCTAAAAGTAATGTTTTCAGTAGAAACTGACGCCACATGCTATTGTCTCAACTTTGTGTTTTGTCAGAAATACTCATATCAGACTGTGGCTAAATAGTGAGAATCTGTGAATAATCTGGAGTGAAATTCATGCTCACCTGTGCTTTGATGATAGCAAAATCCATGGTTTCTCCAGTGTTTGCCTGGGGATGGAAGGTGATGTGGAAATTTGTGAATCCGTGCTTGTTCAGACCTAGGACGCAACAGTGAAACCTGGACGGGGAGGCTGCAGACAGGGTGTAGATAAATCCCAGTGGAAAAATCTGCTCCACGATCAAGGCTCTGTATAGAAACTGCACATGGGATTAGAAATCTTGAATCCTACTCACTACATGGGAACTGAGTATAAGCTGCAAAGTGAAAGCACAGTTTGGTGGTATTATTGAAAAGGATCTCATGAACTGTGCCAATGGAGAAAAGCTGCTCTACTCTTGACATTATAAAGTCATGTAAAAACAGATACTAGCATTCTGCAGGCTCATTAGTTTGTTCCCAGGAAAGTATTTAAATATTGCAAGAAACATCCACTAATTAAGACTAAATTCTTTATCCTTGGTGAGTTCTTTCCAGAGAAGGAAAATATTCTCTAAGAAGCTGATGGTGGCATTACCACAAGAAGGAAATTTCTGATCTCAAGTCTACAAATATAGAACCCTACATAAGTCTTTTGTAGTGTTACAGTGATACTAATTTCTGCTTTATTTCTTGCATAGAAAAAGAAATGCCCCGCAGAACAGAAATGAAATGATTATTTTAGACTACAGGAATAAATTAACTTAATCTGCCTTTATCTATATTTTGCATATTTCTTATTGTCAGAGCTTTAAACAGAGGTGATTTTTAAATATTCAAACCAGCATACTGTACTCCAGGCAAATTTGAGACAAGAACTCACGTATGAGGATACTTAGAATTACTCTTTATTCCACTTCCTGCCCACACAGTTTCCCTGATCTGTGTGCTCAATCTGCCTTTGTTATCTTTTGTTCACAATCATTTTGCTATTGTAAAAAACTCCCTGGGACTAAGACACATCCTCTGTTGTCCCAAGGCCTCTTGAATACAGAATTCACTTTGAGTTTCAGAGTAAGATCCTTCCTGCCTCTTTGAGTGCCTGTAGGCTCATTTCAGTACCAAAGAATATGAAATTCTTACTGGAGGTAACTCTGAGATACTCTGTGGTTAAAAAAAATCATAAAGAAAACAGTGAAAAGAAGACACTGCAATGTTGTGAGGTGATGATTCATCAGGGTCAGTGTTTCACCCCTTCCTTATCTATGCTGTAGTAAAACCAGGCTCTTTTATCTTCACTCACACACAGGGTACATCTCATATTTTAGTCCAAAGGAAACATAATAAAATATATAACTTTAAGTCAGTTAAGATCTAAAGTGGTTTTCCTGACCCTACTAAAGTTTAAATTATTTTGACACTAAAAATGAACAGTTTAAAAGACAAGAAGTCAAGTACATTTTGAACTTGTTTTGAAACTTCATGGTGTTGCTGCCACTGTCTATCCATCAATATCAAATGGAATTCAATTTATTGTTTAACAAATCCTGTTTTTCTATGCATTTAGCATGAATTACAATTATCTTAGTTCTTTGAGCTGCAAATCTTTCTGTAATTGCATTTACTTCTCTGTCCTGGATGCCTTGATGTCTGTTCAACTTTATGGTTACCTTGCACATTTCCCCTTCTCTAGCTGACAACAGTTTTGTACCACTTATCTGAAAACCAGAGTTTCCTGGTAGAATGTATTTGAAGACCTCAGCTCTAGTTTAAGTATCTGGCACCTGATAACCCACAGCAGACCTTTTAAAGCCATCTGAAATTTATTCAGTGGATGCATATTATCAAGAAAAAGCCATTGTAGAAGTACTCTTCAATATCTGCTTCTGTTCTCAGCTGAGATTTTTTTAAAATTCATTTTTCCTGTGTTTCTTGAAGTCAACTCTCAGTCAAGAAACTTTTAGAATTCCACGGAAAATATAAAGTTTAAGGCAGATTTTTTGTAAGGAACAAATATAAGCCAATTCAATGGCAAGTCAGCATTTGAAGGTTTTGCATTTCTGTCTCCCTAGATAATTCTAGTCCTCTTACTAGTTTGCTATCAAAGTACTTCATAGCAACTCCTTGATCATCTTCTAGTCTGATCAAAACAAACCTGTCTCTGATCCTCGTATGTGAGCAAAAATGAGGAGGCCTGTACTAAAAGGATTTAAATTTTGCATCACTGGCAAAATGTATTTGTTTTGTCAGTGTCCTTTCCATGCCTTAGCAGCATGTGAATTTTTACTCATTCTTTTTTTAAAAAAAAAAATTATTCCTGTTTTCTACAACTTGAGATTTGCAAAACTGGTTCCAGCTGAGACAAACATGTGACAGTTTTCCTGGCTTGGAAATTTGGTAAGATTAGTGTATGCACAAAAAAGGGTATCTGTACCATAATTCTAGAGGCTGCATTGAGAAAGCCAACACTTTATATATAATGAGTCATATAGTAGGATGCTGAAGTAAATCAAAATTCTTCCTACTAAATTTATATGCAAGGAGTCAGTATTTCACTTCATACAAACATCTAGTATTATAAAAAATTAATTTAAGTTTAGGAAAGCCACGTGAACAAATAATGTGTATGTTGATGCAGAAGTGGCCAGAAAAAGAAAAGATATTTCATCACATACAACAAAGAATTAAATCTATTATCAGAAAATGCCATCAGGAAGTGGAAAGAGCAACACACCACTTTTGACCTTACTCTAAAGTCTCTTAAATAAGTTCACTTTTGTCACTGAACTAAAATATGGTCTTAAAGATAGGATTCTATGACTTACTAGGTATTATATAGAGGCCAGGGCAACATAAATTAAGGTGATATACATTGCTGTTTCAACAAAGTTCCATCTGAACGTTACAACGTGTCATCAACAAAATGAATCTTTCAACTAAAAAATCTGATATTATATTGAAAAATAATTTTGAATAAATTGTTGGAAGAACACCTCCCTGCCCCCTTTTTTTCTTGAGTTGGAGACTCTTAGTAACCATTGGAAGTGAGTAAAGAATTACAACCTTCCTATTGTCACTTTAAACTAACCTTTAAATTTTATAACAAGGGCATAGTTAAATTGCACAGAATTATTAAAATTCTTTATAACAAGGATATCCTTGTCTATCAAGCTCTTAAATCTTGTAGAGTAGTATCTTTACCATATGTTTCAGTTTCATTGGGACACTCTTGTTTTCATACTAACTACTACAGTCTTGGCTTGCATTACACTGAACATTTTATTGGAAGTTAGTGTATCGTCCATTGTGTTAGCAGAACACAAACAACTGAAATAAATCCCGTTTTAGGAAGTCTCACATCCAAATAAAAGTTAGGATTTGGGGGTGTTTTTCTCTTCCTTCCTCTCTTTCTCTCTTTTTTTTTTCTCTCTTTCTTTCTTTCTCTCCTTCCTTTCCTTCCCTTTCTTCCTTTCCTTCCTTTCCTTCTTTCCCCTCTTTTCTTTAAAGAGGATTATAGCTTCCAAAACAAAGTGTAGGTAGACTGTAGGTACTCACATCCAAAATTCAAAAGTGCTCCTGTAATGTGGCTACAATCAGAAGCCAAACTTTGCTTGGTCTGAAATTTCTTTAGTCACCTGCATCAGTCTCCCAGTGTCCTGGAACCTCACTTCTGCTGGGGCTCCCATGTTGCGCCAAGTTTCACATTTACCAGGCACAGACACTCACTGGAAACCAGGCATTCACCAGCAACATTGACTGTGGTACAAAACATAGCTGTCAATACCCAGTGATTCAAACACAAACAACACCATCCCCGAATGAAAATCCAACAAAACCAGTGCACAATTGTTTTGTGAGGAACAGAACAGGTAATGGAATTCTGTCTTGTGAACAGATTTTCAAGTCCAGTTTTCACAATCTTCTTTTCCCTTGCTCTGAGTTCCTACATAAGCTCTTGGATCTGTGGGTTCCTCTTCAACACCAAATTAGAGATGAGCTCCATCCTCAAGGGAAATTCATAGAAACTTTCTGTTCTCTGCTTAGCTGTCTTCTTTAGTAGACTACAAGGAAAAAAATTATTCACCTAGGTCAGATTTAGTTAAAAGTTGTTAAAATGTAATTCTTTGGAAAACACACGTGCAATCATGTACATAGCCCCAGATGGAGAAATGCCCCTTGATTTCCTGAGTCTCATTTCCACTGTAAGTCATGTTGTAAATATCCATTTTATAGTAAACGTGTTTATTTTCTGTGATGACTTATATGGAATTGTTGAAAACAGATGCAGAGATCAATACGATCAGTAAGTGTTCAATTTATTGAGCTTAGCTGTTTCTTTATATCCCCCATTCAGTTACATCACTGTGTGCCCACGAGGGTGACTACAGTGTATTATTGGCTAAAGGTAACTGTCCATAAATCTATTACTAACATATTATTGGCTAAACTACCGCTCATGCTAAGAAACCAAGTTATACTAAAGTTAGTTATGTTGACAGTTCATTTCCATTGTTTTCCTTTCAGCTGGTACCGGTTCCCACCGAACTAGCTGCTGGGTTCCTCCCAGCTGGCCTATGTTTATCTTTCAGCTCTCTGCTTCAAGGTCTTGTTAGTTGTTCAGTATCAAGCAGCCTCACGGCATCCAGGCCTTCTTCTCTGTAAAATCTTCCCACATGGAATCTTTGTATATTAAATAACATGTGACTAGGTGCTGTAATGCTGCAAGTTTCTCATGCTGCAAGGGATGGCTTTCATTTTTATTATTTATCTTCTTGCATTGCCATGAAGTTAACTACCTTGTCAGTTCCTGTTAAATGTAACTACTTTCTAAACTCTGTGTTTTCAGTGGAGACTGGAGTCTTTAAATGTTTAAGAAAAAGGTCAAAGAAATCTTAAAAAAATGTTTATTGACAGATGCTTTTTAAGACATCTTCGTCATCTTCTCAAATAACAACCATAAATACAACATGCAATCTCCAACGTTTTAAGCCAGCATAGTAGTTTCTCCTTTTTCTTTCTTCCAAATGTCATATTACGATTAATTCAGTATTCAGGTTATGTATCCCTCTGGGATGTGATAAGATAATGGCAGTACAGACAGACCTAGTTATGCTGAATCTGTTTGCAGATAAATTTTATAAATATTAAAAAGGAGCCCCTCCAGACTAACAAAGCAGAGGTGCATACAGTGCTTGTCATTTGAACTGCCTGCCAGTGAAATGTTTTGGTTGCTTAGGCACAACCAGGCACAAATTTATCAGGTTTGACGGAGCTACATCCTAGCTAAATCCTTATCTTCTGGAACATTGATTTCAAAGCCTACAGTAGTTACTTCATATACCTTATCATTATTCAAGGCCCTTTGGGGGAGTACCCTAATTTCATAAACATAGTAGACGTTTTTGAAAGGAAAGTGAAATGTGCTGCAAAGAGAACCTTTGTAATTTGTTTTGCTTATAGATATGCTGAGTGTGCTGAGTTACTTTTACTTCATAAACTAAAAAAACAAGGACGCAAAAAAATAAAAAAAGTAAAAAAATTCCCAATGTGTACAATTATTTCCTGGCAAGCAACTGTTATTTTTGTTTAAGTAGATAGCTCAGCCCTAGAGCTGTTCTTCTGAAACTACTGGTCATTTTCCCCAAGTTTACTTAACCATTTGTCAGAGACCTGGTCTGACTCTCAATCTGTATGCTAAATCCAGCCACGATGCTTGGGACAAAGGGAAAGGCTGATGCTGGAAATTTACTGTGTTTATTGAAAATAGACAGGCCTTCTTTGAGCACTGGTGACTGTAATGAATCATGATGCTGCATGGGTTTATATGTCAGGATTGAGTGACCTGCACATTTAAGAAAGCACCAGTTCTAATTCAAGTATCTCTCCAGCTCCATCTTCAGTGTGGATTAACTGGTGTGCAACAGCAAGCAGGATTATGCTGAGAGATTTCCTTCAGTTTAGACATCTGTAAGATGTTCTTCACCTCCCCAAATTTCTAGTGCCATGAAACTTGGGACAACTTTTTAAAATGTTAATGTATCTACCTTGTGTCAGATTTTACTGAAATAGGCAATATGACTGAAATAGGAATACTGATTCAAAAGGTGGGGGAAGGGATGACTCTGACAAAGGCAGACAACATAATAACATAATCCTTGTTCCCTTAGGATGAATTCTAATAAAGACGTACTATACTGAATCAAGGAGAGAGCTGTCAGTTCTTCTATTCAGGTCAGAAACCACAAGCCCAGGATAAGCACCAGATAAGCAATGACCCAAGCACATATCACCCATTTACCAGCAGAATATTTTCAAAACAGACAGAGAAGAATGATACAGTGAACCAGGGATAAGGGAATCACTCAGAATATCTGGAATTTGGATAGCCTGAAGTCAGATAAAAAGACAACGTGCTGTGTGGACAGGGCAAAACTGTTACATCAGAGAGAGCAGAACAAGATGGAGATCATAAAAACATTTGGAAGTATAACAATTATATCGAATTTCTATGGGGCAGAATTGTTGCTATAGTACACAGTTCATAACAATAGAGAAAAAAATTAGAAAATAAGTACATGTGTAGATGGAGTAGGCAGGTGCTTTGAGACATTGCTGAAACATTGTCTACATTAGGGAATGTTTCCTCTTTAAAACTGAACATTGATTCTGAAATCTGGGGCCAGAGAACCTGTTGCATGGATTTTTTGAAAGATGTAGGGAAAGGATCATGGGCTTCCTTCTGTGTCCTCTGTTTATTACTACATAATATTACTTTAATATTTTTTTACCTCTATATTCTGGGTTTTTACTCCTTACCTTTTCAAATCTTCCCCACTGTTCTGTTTATCTCATTTTACTTGTTTTTCAATGACTACTGCAGTCTGTTGCCCAGCTTCCCTCTTCATTTCATTGAAAACCAAACTGAAATGCCACTGAAAATGGAAAAAATGAGGCAGAAGTGTTATTTGATGTTATCTTTACTTTTCAGATCCTTTTTTTATTCACTTGTATTCTGATTATGATTTAATTGGTTACCATTTCCTGCCTTGCCTGCATCCTCTAATGTGAATTTGATCATTGCTGCTCATGTAGTTAATATCTAGATTAAATGAGACAGCACTAGGAATTTGTCTAGGTTTCAAAAACGTTGTTGCCATATGACTCTCAAGAAGTGCAACATTGATGGCCTAGAATGTCACTGTGATGGTTTCGGTGAAAATCTTCCCAAAACCCCCACAGCGTCCGCAGCCCCCCTTCCTTCCACCCCCACCCCCTTTAGGGAGAAAGGGAGAAGAAAAGAAAAGGGACTGAAATGCTGAGAATGAGCAGACCAAAACTAAGTGATTATATATACATGTATTAACACTAATATGCAACTAAAATACCATATATACAGAATCAGAGGATAAGAGACCCCCAGAACCTCCAGCTGCCCAAAGGGAAATCAAGGGTCCAAAAACACAGCAAGAAAGCTAACAAGAGACAATCACCACTCTCCTTATAGATAGCAGAACCTCATTAATCAACGCCCGGCACCCTCGCCACTTCAGCAGCCGACAGCAGAGCAGACGCTCCCCAGGCCCCGAGAGAGAGAGGGAGGAGTGTCTGACTCCCTGATATACCCTAATTTACGTAGAAAATCACATGGAATACTGGGAGATATAGTTCTTTCTCAGCTACAACCTGGCTATTCAGAAGGGTCCAAAAATCAAACTCATCACAGTCACTCATCTTTTTATGTACATGCCAGGTATTCAACAGTCAGTAGAAGTAAAATCTTCCCAAGATGTGTTGCTGTTGAATTAACTAGGAACAGGCAAAGGCCCAATAGCAGGATCCTAAGGAAAACATAAAAAGAAGGAAAAAAGAAAAAAAAAAAGAAAAGAAAGAAAAAATCTCCACACCAACAACCTAAAACACCTCTCCCTCATAATATGCCTTAATAAATCCTAATCATTGTTTTTTGACCTTCTCAAGGAAGCTCTCACAAAATGGGTTCTACTTTGAAAATAAAGATTATGCTAGACCCCTTGGTCTTGGTTTGATCTCATAACTCTCACTCTCTTTGTTTACAGATCACCTGAATAAGGGGTCTGGATGTTCTTATGGCACTTCCCTGGGTGGCTGGTGTTTGTATTGCTCCTTGAACCTAACTAAATAGCAAACATTCACCAAAATCCCAAACAAAAAGCTGGTTGTGAATGCTTCTACTAAGGTAAATGCCTGATTTAATAAAAGGAGGATTTGTTTGGGAGAAAAGAACAAAATGTGAGGGGAGTGATGGCTGACATTAGGATGAGAACTAAGCAATTCTGAACACTGAGCAGTCACAGTTCAGCAAGAACAGGACATACAGGAAAGGAACTGTGGAAAAAGTTTTGTCTACTGTGTTACTGTGTTTCCTAGAAAGAAGAAAAAATCACTGCCAGTTATGGCAAGTTGATAAGCAGTTCTTCTGAACGAAGGTATTTGGTTGGCTGACAAATGTTGGGTTTAAAGATGCCAAACAAATACACAAATGTTATAACTCATTATCCACACTCCCCTAAGAAATAAGTCATCCCATCTCTGCAGGAAAAATAGTAAGGTGTTATCTTGCTTAAAAAATAATACTTTTCTTACATTAAAAATAAAAAGGGCTATTAAATGCAATGAAAATACAGGTAAAGGGCTTAAAATATAAAGCTCAAAATCATTTCCTCATGTTTTTGTTTGGGGTTTGGGTTTTTTTGTTGTTTTTTTTTTGTTTGTTTTTTTTTTTTTTTTTAGAACAGACTTTTTTCCTGAAGAAATGGGAGAAGAAAGGAAGCAGGTAGCCAGTAGTGAAGAGTCAATGCTCTCACTTGTCATTGTCAGTACCTGCTGTGTATGGAAAATACTGGTCTGCCAAGAGCCAGCAAAAGCCTCAAGGGGGAAAACTATTCCTAATGGCTGTGAAACTTCAGAAAATCACCTGATGATTCTATAATTCTAGGAAAAACAAAAGAAAGAAAAGAAAGCAAAAGCCCTGTGTTGTGTTTGTGGACTTGGACTTTTGTGAAATGTTTTTGAACCTCTCTTTTGTTTCAAAACATATTTCAAAGCATTTTGTATAATGCTGCTATCAACTCTGGAGATGCAGAATATACATAGGTTTTGCTTGGATTTTCACAGAATTACAAAATCACTAGGTTGGAAAAGACCCACAGGTTCATCGAGTCCAACCACTCCTATCAAACACTAAACCATGCCCCTCAGCACCTCATCCACCTGTCCCTTAAACATCTCCAGGGAACATGACACAACCATCTTCCTGGGCAGCCTGTTCCAGTGCCCAATGACCTTTTCTGTGAAAATTTTTTTCAGATGTCAAGCCTGAAGCTCCCCTGGCAGAGCTTGAGGCTATTCCCTCTTGTCCTGTCCCGTCACTTGGGAGAAGAGGCCAGCACCCTCCTCTCTACAACCTCCCTTCAGGTAGCTGTAGAGAGCAATAAGGTCTCCCCTCAGCTTTCTCTTCCCAGTTCCCTCAGCTGTTCCTTGTAAGACTTGTTCTCCAGCATCTTCACCAGCTTTGTTTCCCTTCTCTAGACACATTCCAGTGCCTCAATGTAATTCTTGTAGTGATGAGCCCTAATTATAAAGCCCTAATCCTGCTCATAGCAATATCTGTGGGAAACCTTGACTCTAAGAGTAAATGCAGCCATTCTTAAATAAGTTTCTGCAGGTGTTTGGTGCTTCAAGTGTTGTAATTGGCAGAGCTGAACTTCAGAAAGTTAAGTGTTAAGCTTTGTTTGAGGAAGGCCTAGTATGGATGCCTGGAATACTGGAAACATGTTAAATCTTGCTCAGTATCCTTAAGGTGACAGTAATCCACCTGATAACATGTGCTGCTGTAAGGAGCCTTCCAACAAGCACGTATTGCACAACCCTTCCCTCACATCAGTCTCCTTTTGGTCTTCCATCATCAGAAGCAAGATTAAACCAGTGAAGAATCAAGTATCATTTTCAGTACTTTCAAAGTTTTCACCTAAGCATGCCGAAAGGTATATACTTCCCAGCAAGTATCAAAATACTTCCCAGCAAGTGAGAAAACTGTGGGCAGAAAAAATCTCTCTGAAGCACTCCTGTTTAACCAAGTTGAGTCAAAGCCTGTGCATAAAACACCAGGGACTCCATGATCACATGAGTTTGTGTCCTCTCCAGCACCAAGTTTTTAAGAGAACATGAAAGTACATGGAGGCAAAAAGCAATACTCCACACTAGAGCTATAGGGGATTGTTAGATTTTGCTGTAATATAAAATACATAGCTGATTGTGTGGTAGGAGGTCTTTAGGGATAAAAAAAAGTGTGAAAAGAATGAGTTACATATGAGATAAACTCTGGCAGACTGAAATTTCACCAAATCTTTGCTAAGTTTTTTTGCCACGATTGTATGTACTCTCCTAACTGCACTTACATAGATCCACAATTCATCCCAGCATGGGGGCAGCATCCATGGTTCATTACTGAAAACAAATGAGAAAGCTGTGGGCAGAAAAAAGTCTCTCTGAAGCCCTCCTGTTTAACCAAGTCGAGCCACATTTGTCTTATTTGAATGCACTGAGATTTGAATAATTTCCCCTTTTTCACAATGTGGCTCACATTGGTCAGTTCTCACAAATACTGATGCCCTCTTCTCTTAATTCCAAAATACGCTTTAACTCTGCGTGCCTCTTCACTAGTTTCCTTGAAGGAGTGGCCAGCTACTTTCTGCCTGAGCCAAACCAGTACTGCAACACTCAACATGTTCAGGAAATAGTAGATCCACATTTTTAGCATTATTCTTCTCAAATGGATGTCAACTAGATCTTGTTCCCTTCAGAGTTTTGTAAAGTGGATGTGATATGCCTCCAAGACACCTTCCTTTCAGCTCATTTTGTTTATCATATATTTAATTCTTACCTCCACGGCCTATCAGAGATATTACTCAGATCCTTTGATAGATGAGGGAGATCTAGTTCTAACTTCAGTGCCTGTCTGAAACTTTACCCAGTTGCATTCAGCAGCACAGTGGCGGGCTGGGAAGCTTCCTAGATACAGATTTGACACAGCATTAGAAGTTTTGCAAAGTTCCAGTTTAATAAAGTGATTTGATAAGATATTGGGAATGCCTGGAATCACAAGGAAAGAGTGGAAGGCAATGTGGGACTGTGAAGAGGAATCTAAATGAGATGGAGATCTTGTGTCTGAGAATGGGATGGTGGTTGTAGTCTTTATTTTATCTAAAGCCAGAAACCTAGCATGCTCTGCAAGGGAAAATAACAGACAGCATTTAGATGGCAGAAAACTGGCTGAAAATGGAAAGAGCATTTTAACTAAAGTATTGATGAAAATATATTTTCTGATTTTCCATGTTAAAAGCTTGTTTCAGTAAAAGTTTTCAAGCAGCTCTGATAGCAGGCAATAAAGCTCAGTGTATTGAACTAGAACAATGGATTTTTCTTTTATGATACATGTTATCTAAGGATGAAGGGAAAGTACATGAGTGCACTTTGCAGACTGACAATGACTTCAGAACTCATAATGTCACCAAGAAATATTTAGATAGATTGAATTTGCTTAACACAGCCAGGCAGGACAGTGCAAAACAGACAAAATATGTGTTATGTCTGAGACAGATACATAATGTAATACATGAGCATTTGTTTTGTAGACAAAGACACAGCTTTGACTTCCTTGCTATTTTCTCAAGGCTATTTCTTCCATGTATGCTCAAGAAATTTCTAGAAGTGACAGTTGCCCTTCAGATGTAATAAATTCCTCCACTAAAGGCCATATTGTGGCAGCAATTTTAAGCAGTTATTTCCCTTGATGTTAAGACTCCATGATTTATCTTTTTTTGCATATCACCATTTTGTCACATTTCCATCAGCCAGAAAAATCTTCAAATTTCTAAACATGGTTGTGGGAGACTTCCAGCATGAATTTAAACATAGAATGACTAGGAAGTGTGAAGTATATGCCATGTGTATCCCACTCTTCTTCTAAGGAATTATTACTTGCCAGTTGGCTAAATTATTTCATGTCCATGGTATATTTCAAGTGTGATGAACAGAAAATTATTTTAAACTAAAAAGTGCAAAGAATAATATGTAGATTTATTTGTTCTGGAGCAATATGAAAGGTAGATAAATATGGAGTTAACTTGTATTTCTAAGCAATTAATTATAGTATTCAGAATACTCAAATTACAGATTATGATGAAAAATTAATTCATTAAAAAGTAGTCTGAATTACTGAGGAATGTGTAGGTTTTCTAAAGGTCATTCATGCTTTTTGCAGCTGATGTTCTATGAGATTTAGCCATCAAAAAAACTAAGCAATTTTCAAAATCAATATTTAAATCACTCGATCTTAGGACAGATCCATTCTGGATACTCAGTCAAAAAGATAATTAAAACCTAGACACGGGGAATGGTTCCCATTGCCCTTCTACAGTTATTGATGTGGAAACTAAGGTTAATATTCTATTAATAATATAACACAACCAATATAATATTTGTATTCTTTAAAAATGTTGATGTATGATGTTGACATTGTCGGTAACTTATTTGTTTATTTGACATCTGATCCTGATTGACATCCGATCCTGATTGACATCTGATCTTGACTGCATGTGAAAGGATGAGGAAATAAATCAGAGATGTTAACAACTCTGTTTTGAAGCAAAGAAAATGAGCATTCAATGCTGGAAAATGACTGACTGGCACTTATTAGAATCAATAACAATCACAAGAAATGTTGATTATCGTATTTTCTCCCTCAATGAAAATGTCAATGACAAAAAAAAACTTTGATTCATCTTGTACTATCATATCAAAATACAAGTTTAGCCTGGAGAAGAGGAGGCTGAGGGGAGACCTCATTACTCTCTACAAATACCTGAAGGGAGGTTGTAGAGAGGAGGGAGCTGGCCTCTTCTCCCAGGTGTCAGGGGACAGGACAAGGGGGAATGGCCTCAAGCTCCGCCAGGGGAGGTTTAGGTTGGATATTAGGAAGAAGTTTTTTACGGAAAGGGTCATTAGGCACTGGAATATGCTGCCCAGGGAGGTGGTTGATTCGCCTTCCCTGGAGGTGTTTAAGTTACGGGTGGACGGGGTCCTGAGGGACATGGTTTAGTGTTTGATAGGAATGGTTGGACTCGATGATCCGGTGGGTCTCTTCCAACCCGGTCATTCTGTGATTCTGTGATTCTGTGAAGTGCATTTTTATGTTGTAAAGGCAAAACCATCAATTTTGCAAAGTTTTTAACTACCTCTAGGTACAAATGATTCATAATCATTATTATGAAAAATTATGAATTCAAAGCTCACAAACTCTATATTTTATGCTGTTTCTGCATTATAACGTTGATCATCTCTCTGATGTTTGTCCACTGAACATTTAGAAATATTGTGAATGTAGTCCAAGTGACAGGAAAACCTGCAGAAAACATTCAGTGTGGGATTTTGAGGCCACAGAATGTTACAAAGTATCACATATCACTAATAATAGAAAACAAGCATGCTTTTAAAATACCTTCACAAATATTTCATTTGAGATTCTGAAAATCCAGAGGCTGAAAAAATAATCTGAAAACCCTTGTTTTTAAAGTTTGAGCACTATTGAAATGTTTTAATGAGATCAAATGCCTTTCAACCTTTGATGGTGCTGTAGTAATAACTCGCTGAATCTCTATTTGTGGTGTAAAAAGAGCACTTAAAGAACATGATTTGAAGAATAAGTAAGTTTGTATTATCCTCACAATCTGACTTTGTGTTTTCGTAGGTTTTTCCGACAATTCAGCTCTTGACTTGATCACTTCTTTGCAAACCAGTTCAATCCACTGTCTGAGGTTCAGTGTAAGAAATGTCTGGATTTTTTATAAGTAACTGTCTCTCAAAAAGTTCAGTTCTTACTCTTCTTTGCTACAGCAACAGATACCTTACATTCAGTCTGGCTTCTTTTACAGTGACATCAGTAATATCACATCTTTTTAGTTTGTTCGTGAATTTTCAGGATCTGCACCTGCTTCAGTGCTCCTTTTTGCATTTGATTGATTACCTTGGTAGGAGTCTTTGGCAACTTGCTACATATTGTTTTGTTATCATTTTCCTGGCTTGCTTAGGTACTCAAAACTGCTGGCATATTTCCTTCAGACTTGCTGTCCTGAAAAGAAAAAAACATTATTTTGCTTTCTGAGGTCGGAATTCAGTTTCTTTCCTTTGCTCAGTGTGAAATGCACTTTTCTTTCTTGGTTTTGACATATTTCTTTTATTGCAGTACAGAATGCCTCAAGGTAGTAGGTAATAAAGCCATTTCCTTGTTGAACTTCTGAAAATATCTGCCTAAAGTATGATTTTTTTTTCTTGGCCATTCAGCTTGGTTATTACAGTTGGGAAGTACAATATCTGGCTTTCTGGAGTTTCTTTCCAGCTTCTGCTCACTGCCTGCCAGTGTATTACAGCACAATACAGTCTGTGATTCTTCCAGTCAGCGTTTCACACCCTGTAGCAGTCCAGCAAAGGAGAAATCAACTTTGTTTCCAAAAACTGTGAAGCAAATCCTCTTAAAAGACAGGAAACAGTAGGTTGCTCTAAACAAGAAAGGAAGAATAAGATAGAAAATATTTGATACCTGCTTGAGATGCCCCTAAAGGGGAACACCTTACACAGAAATGCACAGGTATATATTTAAGTGCTGCACATATGAACAAAATGCCTGATATTTTAAGAAACTCCATATGCTTACCTTCTGTTTATGGTGAGACTGTGTTTGATATTGCTACCTCTCAGTTTTGGACCCAAACTTTGAAGTAGTTTGAAAGGTTGTATGCAATACATAGTGGAGAATACAATTTAATGACTATTTAACTACTAAAATGGTTATTTATAAGTTTGGAAACCTTGTTTTCACCACACACTTTTTGTAGGGGTTTTATGGCTTTATATGTAATACACCACTCATTTTTTACCAATGAGAACATTTGTCATATTTCGAACTCAAGTAATCGGTATGTCATTGATACAATAGATATATCTCAAAATAGTTTTCTAACATCAGGGTTTTAATGAGTTTCAAAAACAAACAGACAGATTTTCAGATAGAGGTCAAATTCCTATGAAACTCATTGTTGAAGTGAAGCATGGCATTGTAGTAAAGGTATAAAACAAATCCATGAATGAAGTAAGAATTCTTTTTCTGCATTCACCTACTTAAAATCACAGAATCACACAGAATCACTAGGTTGGAAAAGACCTGCAGGATCATTGAGTCCAACAATTCCTATCAACCAATAGTTTGCAATACGTTGTACAGAAAGGCATCCTACTCCAGCTTTTGAATTACTGTCTTTCACGTGACTTATTGAGTGAGCCAATAACAACTGAGAGGAAACAGCAGTCCCTGGGTCAAACATTGATAATGAAACTTTGGGTTACACTTGAGATAAAATACACTATGATGAGACTCTTGTAGCATGAGATTTCTTAGTCATATATTTTTACACACATGAAAACAGTTATTTTCTTTCCTTAACTTAAAAAGGAAGTTCAGTAATTTTCTCTTTGTCACTACATTGAAAAATAGAGTAATCTTTCTGAGAGAGTTATGGAGGTAGTTTACACAATTGTACAAAGTAGCTTAAGTAACTTGACACTGATTTGTTGAGTAAGTTCAATTACAAATTAATTACAAATAAATTGTAATTTCCATAAATTATGTCAAATGCATGCAGTTCAGGACTATTTACATTATGCTTGTTGGTAATTGTTTATTTAAGTGCCCTGGCAGGGTGGAGTTGGGAAAGTCACAAAAGTGGTCAATGACTTTGTTGTGTTATGTTAATGAAGTAACTTGCAGATGGGGGCAGGAGTTTGCCAGCTAGCAACAAAGTGATGTGGGATGGGCGGTGGCCAAGGAAGGCTGATTGCTAGGGCAGAAGTGACCAATCAATGTTTACCCCATGTTTTGGCCTGCTTGGTCTACATAAACAGCGAGTTAACCCTTAATAAAGGACTTCATCTGAAATCATATTGATTTATCGTGATGTTCACTTGTCCCCGCTGCGTTATATGCTTATAATTATTTTCTACATCACAGCATTGTTTGACTTGTCCTGTTTCAATCAAATATTCATTTTATATATATATAATCTTATGCATCCTTCGTATAATAAAATCAAGAATTCCTATAAATCAAACAAAACAGCAAAAGCATCTTAAACCTATATCAGGACTCTTCCCTTGAGGGGATTGATCACACGGACTTCAATCTGATAGATCGAAGACATTTTATTGAGCTTAGCTCTTTCTTTATAAACCCTTTTTAGTTAAATAACTGTGTGCCCATGAGGGTATCTACAGTGTATTATTGGCTAAAGGTAACCGTCCATAAAGCTATGACTAACATATTATTGGTGAAACTACCACACATGCTAAGAAGCCAAGTTACACTATAATTAACTATGTTGATAGTTCTCTTTAATTGTTTTTCTTTCAGTTGGTACTCATTCCCACCGAACCATCTCTTGTATTCCTTGCAGCTGGGCTTTTTTTATCAGAAGGCTGTCTCTTGTTGTCACCAAACTGGTCTTTGTATTTCTTTCAGTTCCCTGTTTCAAGGCCCTGCCAGAATCGGTTGGTATCAATCAGTCCCATAGCATCCAGGCCTTCTTCTCTTTAAAATGTTCCCACATTCCCTGTTTTCTGGATTATCTCTATTTCATGATGATTCAGCAGTGATGTGTAAAATTTCGGTTTTGAGCTAAAATGCCAAATGTAAAGGAATGGTTGACATGGGGAGGAGCGACAGTAGGACAATAAATATGGTAGTAAAGAAAGGCACGAGTAGACGAGGTCCTGAGGGACATGGTTTAGTGTTTGATGGGAATGGTTGGACTTGATGATCCGATGGGTGTCTTCCAACCTGGTGATTCTGTGAAAGAATTTTAAGGACATTTGGGAAGAAAGAATAGTAGGCATGGGTATGGCCTTTATTAACACTAAGACAATCATATCTGGATTATGGTTATTCCTCCTGGGCTTTGCCTTTTGGAACTATGGTACCAGCTATGGAACACGAGGATGGGGTTTGAGTTAGGTACCAGCTCAGAAGACTCAGCCAGACTTTTAGAACATTGCTTTGAATAAACATTCTTCTCAGCTGGGCTTGGATATTTTTTTTATCAAGAAAACAACCCTGATAAACAAATACTATGTCATCATCACTTAGTTCATCAGCTTTTTCAATTTTTATAAAATAGTGGTTTTCATTAAGTGGGTCATCTCTAATTCTTCTGGAACTCCAAGAAATCCCTTGCCATTGCTATATTTTCAGCAAAGAATAATGAATAACTGATAGGAAGAAATATAGTGCTACATAATTGGCAAATAGAGAACGTTTTGCAGAAATGACTCAAACTATTTTGAATTTCATTTCTAGTCATGGTTTATTTAACACCAGCAGAGTGCTGGAAGAGTTTCACAAAAGATTGATGATCCTCTAGAGCAATCCCCAAGCACAATATTATGTCTTAAAGAATTATGTCACTTTCTTTAAGATATTACTATGCATCTGTAAAAATCTGAATTTTACCAACCATCTGTATTGTATAAATCAAGCAAAGGGCAAGGGTTTCCCCAGAAAACAATTATGAAATGGGGTGAGATGGCCCAAAAGGCACTTACTGTACTAAAGTGTATTGGTAAATGCATTATGCTCCAGCTAGAATAAACTTCAGAATAAATTTTAAGGACAACTCTTTCAAGGATTTGTGCCCAGGGCCTTGTTTACATGGAAAATTGTTATTCTTATCCTTAGAGTCAGGACATGTCTACAAGAAAGAGGTGCAACTGCTCACTTTGAAGTGTGTTTTTCAAATCACTTTAAAACTCGTGGGAAATATTTTTCAGCTTGGTTTGGTCATTTTATTTCAAATGATCTCAAACTGATTATAAATCTTTCAGCTAAACTTAAATAAAACAATCTGAAAATAATATATGAGTGCATGTCACTTTATATTTGCATAAATAGGAAATAGTC
>WAAB01014906.1:584210-666169 GCA_013389865.1 Piaya cayana | reverse complement strand
ATACAGTATATACGATTGTTACAGCATTTCTGGTCTCTCTCTCTCTCTTCCTCCTTATTCCTCTCGCGTCTGTACGGGGTGTGGGGGGGGCTGGGAGAGTCGAGGGGGGGCTGCAGGATTATTGTGAGGTTTTTCTTTGGAGAGTTTTAACCCAAACCATCACAGTCTACAGTCAGTTCAGTAAACCTCACCCTCTGCAGCTCTAGCATAGTCTAGCAATTGCAGTAAGGCCAGTACTGAACCTACATGTTCTGACTGTTTCTTCATATGGTTTAAGTTATTTTATTTGCAGTCTTCTGTAAGCAAAATCCTAAATATGCCAAGTAAAACATTTAAAGTACAGTTTATGAGCTCTAAGTTGACTTCTGGGCTCTTCCTTTTGTATAGTGTTTTCCTAAAATGATTTAAAAAATAAGATAAAGCCATTTCATCATCTAATTGTTTAAATTTTTAAAGAAAAACTCTCATGCTTCTGCTTCCAGTTACTGATTTATTGGTAGTAATAATATACACAGTCTTATCTCCTCCCATACTTCTAGTCAAGTAGACAGATTGTAAGTTATGAAGATGGTTGGTACCCTGTTAATTTTCTATAATGATCAATGAGAAGGGGATACTGCCAGCTCATTCCAAGTGCAAGATGTTCCAGCAGGCTTTTCAGCATAGTTCTAACTCAGGAGCAATAACAACATTTCCCTTAAAACTCAAATATTCCAAGAAAAGCCAATATCTTCTTTCCTCTACAACAATTTTGAAATTCAATATTGATATCTTCAAGAGAGTTATTGGAAGAGTTCACTCCAAAGTCAACACTACACAATGGAAGTGCACCAGCTTAAAATTAATGTGAGAAAGCAGGTTGCCCATGAACTAACATTATTGTATACTAAAGCTGAAGACTTTATTTCTATCAGTGTTTTAGTAAGAAAAATGTATATTGCATCCTCCACTGAAGTTTGTTAACCATAGCCATGTGACTTAAATTCTTATCCTAGAGAACACTCTTAATTAGAGTAAATTTATTTTACACATTGGAACAAGACGAGGCAGGCAATATAACAGCTTGTGCTCTCAGTAACATTATTTTGCTCCATAAATACGAACACAAATCTTCCTTGTTTAAAAAATATACCACCTAGCTAAGTGAAACAGCCTTTTGAGAATTACTTTTTTTCCCAAAAGACACATATACATCTTTTTTACATAAATTCATGTGGTTTTTAATTACATATAAAAGAGGAAATATAAAAATTCACCTCCAAGCTTCTAAATTTTGGAAGATGTAGAAAATGCATACAAAACTCTTGTTCCTTACTCCAGTTTGAAGATTGAGTGCCAAAAATGAATAATGCACAGGTGTTCCTGGACTAACAATGAAATTAAATCAGATTAAAACTACTTTTCGCAAGAAGCATTCCCATGAAGGAGTCCTTTCTTGTTAAGTCAGTCCTGTGATGTTGTCAAGCTGAGGCAGGGAAACCTACAGCCTTTCAGCCTACACTAGGACTCCTGGGTTGGGGTTTGGTAGAAAGTCTGATGTATTCTGTCTTCAGAGCAGTAACTGTGAGGTCATTCATGGCTGATATACATAGAGAATATCTTCTTGTTGCTCAATTATTTACTTTGAAAACAGCTACAGTTTTCACCTTAATCTCAATCAATGTAGAATTCAGGCCAATGTGTTCAAAACTTAGCAGATGACAGTTATTGCCTCTGGATAGTGAAGTGACAACACCAGCTGAAAGAATCCGGGACTTTCCCATAGAAATTAATGAGGGGAACTTCAAAACCTGATGAAATGGCTGCAGTCTCACAATGTAAATATCTTATTGTATTAATGAGAAAAAAGGTCCCAGATGATTGGAAGCCCTTTTTGGAGGGCACATTACCAACAGGACACTGCCTCTTTAGCCATTTTGTGGTACTGTCAAAGTTTGCCAAGAAAACATATGGAAGTGCACATTGCTTACATGACGTAGGACAATTTATTTACAGAGCTCTCTGAGAAATAAGGAAAATTGTTCTTCGTCCTTGCTTTCCATTCCTGCTACGGGGGTTTGAGCTGATCAAAGTGTTACATAAATACTGTAACTGAGATAAATGTGCAGATATAAGTACTTACCTGAATATAGAAATACTTGTAAAACAGTAACTTAACTGTAACTTTGCTGATCCTGGTCTTTAAAATGTGATTCATCCATTTCTGTTTGCAACAGAAATTCCTTTCTGATGTTTTCCCAATTTACTGATGGACTCCAACTATTAATGATTTTAAGGTCCCTCTGCAATTCTCTCAAAATGCAAAGCTGCTGAAGTAACCAGCTGAAACTCTGCATGGTACAATATAATATGTTTCACATAAAACCAACCATGTAGCCTTTATGGAATCACTTGTTTAGAAAAGATCTTTGAGATCTTTGAATCCAACCATTTCTGTCCACTCCTAAATATGAACTTATCTTAAGGTCATTGTTGTACGTGACTGTATCTCAACTCAAAGAGGAAGTCAGGATATGAATAAATGTGACTGAAGTGTATTGATGTGTACTAAGATGTTAACATCCCAAGCTTTCTGAGCAGACTTACAGTTTCAATTCTTAGCTTATATTGTAGAAAAGGAAAAAAAAAAAGAAAAAAAGAATATATTAACTAAAGTGTATGGATAAGCTAGTTCTACACTTCTGTGGCACAAAAGTGAGAGTGAAGGACATATGCTTGGAAAACACACACTGTTGTTTCCCTTTGGAAAAGTGCTCAGGAACAAATTCTATTGGCTCTTAATCAGAAGAAGTTTAATGCCAAAGAGTGTGCAGCATAAGATTTAGTCCTCTTTTTGAGGCATCATTTCCGTGGCTTTCAATCTGTTGTTTATACAGTAAACTTATGAACAAGAGCTAAACATAGGTGACATCTGGCTTTCTCCTGGTTCTGTATCCACATCAGACTTTTGATTTTAGTTTAGTATTTGAAAAATGTTTTGTAGTGTCAAAGGAAGAGTAGTAGTAAACATAATTCATATCTATGTAAAACAAAAAAAACAATCCAAAGAACCCACTTGTCTCCCTGTGAAGATTCCATATGGACATGCAGAAATGGAACAATGTCACAACTGCCCTTTTCTAGAACAATCATACTGTTGACATCTCTCTTACTCCTGTTCTTGAGATGACTTTTTACCCTTCCTCTCTCCTGCAATGTATTGTCAGGTTTGCTACAGCTTTATCTTTACAGGAGTTGCCCTAGCTTAGAAACTAATTCAGTAAAACTGTGCTTTACTCACATACCAAAGAACCATGTCATTGTGATGTCTTTAAACAAAGTCAGAATAATATTTTCTGTAAAATAAGAGAGCAGAAGTAGTATATGACACAGGGCAATATAAAACTTAAGTGAAATAGAATGTAGCACTTCGTTTACATGATAGTGTTAAGAAGTAAAAAGAAAAAGAATGTAAAATGCACACATGCAGTATATGAATAAGTAAGATTGGAGAAGTACACAAAAGGAAATTGGAAGAAGACACCTAGAGAGCACATATATAAAAGGAAAGAACAGATGCTGGAACACTGTGTTTTACTAATTTTCCTATTTTACAAATAATAAACTTCTGATATTTTAGTAAGGCCTATCTTTTTACTATCAAATAAAAAAGCCCAAACCCCCACAACCCTAAAATGCTTCCCATCTATTTCAGGTGAAAGGAACTCACTCAAGGAAGTAAGAATCTGCTGTTTCGTTCTCTCCTTTCCCTGAGATAGTCTCCTTCTCATGAGAAAAGACAGGCATATGCTTTTTCCAAGCTAAGTGTCCTGTGATTGAGGCAGATCCTTCTGCTGGAAGTGATCCATTTTGCAAGGAATAGTTGAATATTTTGCTAGGACTATGGCACTGTATCTCTGCAGTCATGTTTTTTAGTGGGACACAGATTGGTAGAAATTTCTCACCTGTCTTGGGTGACTGTTGCAACCACAAACTATTTCAACCATGTTATTCACTGACAAGAGTTTGTGTATTATGTGAAGAACAAAGATACCCAAAGGTTTTAAAGTATCCCAGATGCTCTAAATCATGATGGTTTTGGTACATGACTTGAAAATTAATGTTCAAATGAGTTCATGAGAGAATAGAACTCGGTACAGATTCCCCATCTCCATCAGGAACTCTATTACCTGAGTAACCACGAGTATTCCCAACAGTGATATTCCTGTTTAAGAAGAGTGGCCTCTTGTCTCAATCAGAATTTCTACCCCCCATCAGTCTTCCAAAAGAGAAACTGTCTGGTGAGGATTTCAGGCCAAGTAAAACAGAACTGAAATTCAGGAAATGTATTGTTTGGCAAGAAAAATAATCAGTCATCTTTACTGCTTACCTTCATCTTTCATCATCAGAAACTCTCTATCAGGGGATTTTACAAGAGGAAAAAATCCAATTTGTAAAGGAACATTCCATTTGAGATTACCTCAAATCTCAGCTTTCAGATGAGGCTTCTGAAATGGCAACAAAGAAAAACTGTTTCCTTGTTATTAATATTGGCAGAGAAGAATCCTTCCTCAGACAACATTTTTAGATGGATGGACCTTGCTGTTAGCAACAGGGCAATTGAAGAAAATACCTTTAGTATGTTAAAATGAAAAAGCGACTTCCTGGGATAACACTTCCTGTTTAGAATAAAGCACTTATTAATAATTGCAAAACATACTTTATTTTAACTTAAAGCTTTTTAAAATGCATTTGTGTAAATGGAAATGATTTACTGATGTATTAAATTTCTAGGATTATTTTAATGGAATTATTTACCATATGCAATAAGAGTATAAAACCAACTGTGGTATTTTCCATCTGTTTGATAATAAGGGGGATAGATTCAACTTTTTTTAACACTGATATTGATTGTTTTACACAGGAAGCTGAATTTTAAACTGTAAGGATCTCTTCCCCCAGAAGAAATTACTTGTCTGTGTATGGTTTGCTCCATCCTCTTTCCACCACACAAATCCACACCTGTCCAGCCTCATCCATGGGATGCTGACTCAAAGGAGGAAGAGATGAAGGGGCAGAAAAAAAATTTTCCTCTAGGATTTCAAACCAAACAGAAATATATTTTTTACCTCTTGAATTCTTTATTCTTTCCTCTTGAAGTCCTAGTTTTTCTCAAATTTCATTTGATCAGGTTACTAAGCAAGTTCCTGGGAAGTTTGTTGCTTGAGGATTTGCCGAATTTACCTCTATTTATCTATAAATAGGAGATTCCAGCTGGGCAGCTTAGTGTTTTTCTTCAGCTTAGTCCGTTTATACAGTTTCAGAGGAGAAAAGAGCTTTGATCAGGGACCCATCATACTTCAGCTAGATACTGGTAAGCTTAATGTTCCATAGCTCACAGAAATGTATATCTGATTCCACACAGCACTTACATCTCATCCTAGGCTTGCTTTTGTCAATAGTCTCGCTTGCTTTACTGCTGAAGGTTTTATTGAATCAGGACCCTATTAACTAATTGCTGGAGCTTCCCAGTAATTGACTCTTTCTTTGTTAGCACATCGAAGCTACACTTATTTTAGCTAAATTTCAGGACCAGTGGTGTCCTATTGTGGGCATGATGTGGCATCAGTGTGGACCAGTTTCTTGCTAATTTACTTTGCTTCTCCTGTACACTTATGGTGCACACATTGGTCCAGCTGTATCTACTGTCTTCTACTGCTGATCTACTACAAGTCCCTTAAGAGGACATTCTAAATCTGGCTCAGGTGTAGCTTCATAGCAGATTGCAGTGCATATATTGCTAAGGATTTAAAAGTGAGAATCTGTCATGCAGATTATTGATCCTGAAGGTTACAGAAATGGTGGGCACTTTCCCTGCCCTGAGTGCTGGTAACGATTCCAACCTTAGGAATAGCAGTTAGTGTATGAGTAATTTCTGACTTTGTTATTCAGCCTGAATTTATCTGGAGTCAAGATTGACAACTAGTTTTGGCACGTTTGATGACTCCTTAAATGATATTGGTTTCAGTGATATGCTGGCTTCCCTTTGTTTCTGTTTGCTACATTCCACATACTATTCATTAATAGAAATTTCACATATTCTCTCCCAATAAATAAATAAATAAGATAAATATACAGCTGGCAACAGGCTATAAAGCAATATCAAAATGATGTATTGTGCCTGAGTCCAAACTAGGAATTGCTGGGAAATATATTGCAAAGGCTGAACCCTCTGATGGATAGTATCACTAAACCATTTGAACTGAAGTCTATGCCTTAAGGAAGACTGGAGGTATTGTAGAATCAGCATAAAAGTTCACTTTATACACCTTTCACCTTGAAAAATAAACTTTGGTTTAGGCCAGTTTCCCACACTGTAAAAGCTGGTTTGGAGGAGGTAATACTCTCAGCCTTTGCCATATGCCACCTCCTCTCTCACTGCTGTCAGCACAGGCCATGTTTACACTGAAATTGAAAGGTGTGATTGCCATCCTGCAGTTATACCCTGGGTAGCTGTAAAATAATTAGGTCTGATACTGTTGCAGCTGCTGGCAGTACGAGGTTCATGGTGCACTGTGCAAAACCTGCCAGAGAAACTGAGTAAACATTTAAGACAGAAATAGATGGAAATAGAGAGATAAACTCAACTGCTCTTGCTGTAAGAAGAAAGCTTTGAACTGAAAACTGGATAGCTGTATTAGCACAGCAGTAATCCTGCATTAATACCTAGTGCCCTTCAGGAGAAATTAGGATTTAGGCACAATACAGTGCTAACAATACTATCTTATCCATCTTAGAGTTGGCTGGTGTCCATCTGGTCAGGAAAATGAGAAGGAACATTCAGGTGTGCACACAGACATGCAGACCTATCCTGAGATATCTAGCCAGGCACGCTGTTGAGACAATCCTGCAGAAACACAGTTGCTTACATTCAAAGCAGTTCACTGAAAGCTGATTTGAGGGCATGTAAGCTGGTTACAGTCACCACAGAGGTTGCTTGTAGGGGAATTGAATAAGCAAGGTGAGACACGCACAAGTTTATTGGTAGAGAACTCAGCTGGTTTTTTTTATTCACATGCATGCGTGAACACATTTGACCTCAATAACATTGGAAAAGTAGCATTAATAATTTTGAAAAAATAATTTAGAATAATTCTCCCATTGCTAATGATCTCGTGTTGTTCTAGTTATAAGTATCCATAAAAATAGTGTAATGTCATGTTAGGCAATAAGTGAACAACTGTGAATTATTATTATTGGTTTTGTTCTACTGCATTCTATTTAGGTAGTACTTGCAGTGTATTAAGCTCTTGTCAGCCTACACACACATGCAATCACTTCTCAGAGTCAAATATATGCTAATCAGTATGATCAAAATGATCATGGCTAATATCAATCTAAGAATCTGATCCTTATGGAAAATAGAAAAAGTTTGTCTGTATGCAAATGAGCATCAAGTAGTGCTTTCCATTTTTTCTTTCTTTTTTTTAAAAAGTGAGGTTGATAAAAATTAGTCAGATGTAGACCTGTGAGCAAACAGTAATAAACTACCAGAAAAAAATCACCTTAATCTTATGTCCTCATGCCCTCTGCTCAGCATTGCTTTAAAAAACTGCCTAAAACAGACTATAAATCCTACTGAAGTAAAGACAGTCTATGTAAACAGTTAGGGGCTTTCCTGAACTGATGCATAGATTGACAACAATATACATGTTTTTTTAGTATATTTACAAGTTCTCCTTCGCTAGTTTGGAACAAAGTAAATTTGTGTGATGCATACAATAGATACATTTTCCTGTTTTTTCAGTATTGATACACAGTATTTGAGATTAACAACATCCATCACTGCAATTAAATGATCATACTTCTGCTGTTTGCTGTATGGATATTCCATCCCCTCCAATCTCAGATGTAAATGTGTGATATTAATCAGTACTCCAGTAAATCAATACTTACCTGTTAAGCATTAATAATGCATAGTGCCTTTAATGAAAATTTGTTTAGAAGTAACTGATCTAAACGAATCTGAAGTAAGAAAGTAGCCATTAAGATGAACTGTGTTCTGTACTGAGAAATCGATCTTTTTTTCTCCAAAGCTCATTAGATACTTAAAGCGTCGAATGAGCCATCTGACTTACACCATTCTAAGCAATTTATGCACTTTAATAGTAGATCAAAAGGCATTAGTGCAATTATTATAGAGATTAAGATTAGAAACACACTGAAATGAATGTTATGTTTCTTTAAATGTAACCTTTCTCTCCTCATTAAAACGGGAATTGGTAAAACCATTTTCTTCTAGCTGGAACTTAGAGAGTAAAGCTAGTAAAAAAAACCCTAAGTACCATTCATTATTGCCAGCATCTGTAATTGTTTGTATTATACTTTATGAAAAAAATGTACAAAATGCCACATTTGAACTCTAGACTATTAAAAGTGTCAGCTCTATTATATTATTTCTGAAGACCAATTTACCTTTTTTTCAGAAGGTTGTAATGAGCCAGGTTCATTTTGTTTTCTACCATTTATCTTTTCAGTGGTAATGGAAAATTTCCCCCTCAGGCACAGTGAGCTATTCTTATCCTGGACAATTAGGCAGAAATGGAAGGGATCATAAAGGTGAGATTTCTTCACAATGTGATGTACTTTATACCTTTTAAAACTAAGGAATATCCGAAAAATAAATTCTGAGTGGTTTACGAAGGCAGTCTGGCTAATAGCCAACTCTGAATAATGCTCCAACTTCTTCATACATAAAAAAGAAGGTAGACAATCAGGATGACTTACATATATATTTGGTCTCTGGTTCTGCTGTTGACAATACTTCAGTTTTAATGGAACTTGGAGAACTTACACTGACACTGCAAATAAAGAGAAATGAGTCTGTGCAAATCAATTAATTCATTATAAGGTAAGAGAAACACATTTAGACAGATTCCTTTACCAGCAAAATGTATGTAGAAAGTTTTGAAGACATCCAGGTTTTGTGGGTTTTTTTCCCCTTATTCTCTCTTCAAATTTGTTTTATGATTAAAAATTTTATGATAAAGAAATTAACATTTATAAGGCCCATTAGAAAGAAGAGATGAATAAGTTCTTCCTCAAGATAAGAAGGATATGGAGCTGTTGGAAAGGGTCCAGAGGAGGGCTACAAAAATGATCAGAAGGCTGGAGCACCTCCCATAGGAGGACAGGCTGAGAGAGTTGGGGTTTTTCAGCCTGTAGAAGACAAGGCTCCAAGGAGATCTTAGATTGACCTTCCAGTCCCCGAAGAGGGCCGACAGGAAAGCTGGAGGCAGACTGTTCATAAAGGCTTGTAGTGATAGGAAGAGGGGCAATGGGTATAAACTGTAGAAGGGCACATTTAGACTAGATATTAGGAAGAATTTCTTCACCATGAGAGTCGTGAGGAACTGGCACAAGTTGCCCAGGGTAACTGTGGCTGCCCATCCCTGGAGGTGTTCAAGACCAGGTTGGATGGAGCCTTGGGCAACCTGGTCCAGTGGGATATCCCTGCCCATGGCAGGGGGGTTGGAACTAGATGATCTTTAACATCCCTCCCAACCCTAACTATTCCATGATTGTATGATTCTAAGTTAATAAGAAAAATACTTGTATCATACTTTACATTGTACTCAACAAGCAGCGAGGTACAGTATCTATATGCTGATTCCTTTGATGGATTCTCTTGGTACCTGCATGTCCCTTCTCAAGTGCTGGTGGCTGAGGATACCGGAAAACTTTTTCAGATCACCTTTCTAGAAATTGTCTTCTAGAATATACTAGTTACACACTTTTTCCATCTCTGACATCTCAGTCACAAAAAGATGGATGAAAGAGAAAATTTGTTGATAAGTGTCAGGCTTTTTGGTGCTGATATTTTGGGGGCTGATTCTCCACGCTCTCTGCCCCATCGTTTAAAGGATGCTGTTTTGAGGGCAGAGACCTATTGTACGGCCAGCCCTTGGTTTGTTCAGGATAATCGTCCTTCATAGTCTCTTTTAAACTATGTTAAGTGACATTACCACATGATGTGATATTACCAGGTGATATCAATGCAGCTAAGTGTAGCTGATTCCCAACTAGTTTAGATGTACACATCTGCTATAATTAGCCGACCTTCTCAAATGCAGGGCTTGTTCAGCCTGGATAAAAGAAGGCTCCAAGGACATCTTATAGTAATCATCCAGTACGTGAAAGGGGTTACAGGAAAGCTGGGGAAGGACTGTTTACATAGACTTGTAGTGATAGGGCAAGGAGGAATGGGTATAAAGTGGAGAGGAGCAGATTTAGACTAGACATAGGAAGGATTTCTTCACCATGACAGGGGTGAGGCTCTGGCACAGGTTGCTCAGGGAAGTTATGGGCGTCCCGTCCCTGGAGGTGTTCAAGGCCAGGTTGGACGGGGACTTGGGCAGCCTGATCTAGTGGGAGGTGTCCCTGCCCATGGCAGGAGTGTTGGAACTAGATGATCTTTAAGATTCCTTCCAACCAAAACTATTCTATGTTTCTATGATTCTGTGATTCTATGATTTTATGAATGACAATAATGACTGTGAGAAAATATATAGAAAAGCAATGGCAAGAATTCACTGTGCAATAGCTGTTTAGTAATGACTGTGAGAGAATATATAGAAAAGCAATGGCAAGAATTCACTGTGCAATAGCTGTTTAGTAATGACTGTGAGAGAATATATAGAAAAGCAATGGCAAGAATTCACTGTGCAATAGCTGTTTAGTAATGTCTGAGGGCAGTGTTATCCCCCAAGAGGCAAAAGAATTTGTAATTCTCCTGCAAGAATGGGGAGATATCTCCCATTTACTGTGTGTACCACAGTATTAACATACTATACACATAATAAATAATAACTTAAATTATTTACTTTTCTTTCTTTCTCTTTGGATGGTAGCATTTTTAATTTACTCTGTACCTTATAAACCAAACAATGCTATTGCTTTCTCTGTGAAAGTGGAAAATTTTTGGTTATTATTCCCCTTCTATGCTGAAAGGGTGAAAGGTAAAGCACTGGAAGAAAATGTTTCATAGTACAATGCAATAGTATATACATTTAACAATAACTGATGAACACAATACAATAGTATTCTACATGCTACATATGCAGATAATACAGTGCAGTGCAAATAAAACAGTACAATAATTACCTAAATGTGTGTTGACACCATTACCCCTAAGAGAAAAATCCACCAACTAAAAAGTAGAAAGGAGCAAAACTTCAATAGGAATTGAACTGTGCCCCAGTCCATTTTAGCACTGCAGGTCTCTGAAGAAGGAAATGTATTTGCACTGTATTTAAAGCAAATAGCTGCAATTAATTCAATTCCTTAGACAAAAACACTCATCCTTTCATAGAGAAAACACCTAATTCTAAAATATTCTAGCTGAAGTCACAGATTTGAAAAAGAACATGCTCCCTGGTGCTTCTTACTGCCCTTCAGATTTGTTGGAAAAGTGCTTGGGTGAGCACTTTGTACCTCAGTCTCTTCAAACTAAACTGAAATAGTTCAAATTGATATATTATATTCTGTCTCATTTTCACCATAAGAGAGCTGAAAGTACCCACCTAAGCAGTGAAGTCAAAGAATCTGAAGAGGCAGCTCTACACAGCAAGGAGGGCAGGAAAGATTACAGAATCACAGAATCACCAGGTTGGAAAAGACCCACCAGATCATCAAGTCCAACCATTCCTATCAATCACTAAACCATGCCCCTCAGCAGCAGTATTTTTTTTTTGTACCTAAAATAACTTCTTTCTTTTGTTACCTTTGGCATCAAGTGATTGCCCTGTACCCCATGGTGCTTGTTGCTCAGTAGTGGATATTCACAGCAGAATTTTTCTCTGTGAAACCTTCCAGTGCCTTAGAAGGCATTAGCTTGGGTGAGCTGGTATTCTTTCAGCTATAGCAGCTACGGGCAAATGATGTGTGTTTTCTCCACACATGCTCCACCATGTTTTCTTGCTGGCTCTATGCATTTTCAGTCATACTAGTGAGAATGTTCCTGGTCTCCAAGGTGACTGTGTGTGATAAGATCATCCCAGTCCTGTGACCTTTCTTGACTGGCTCTTACAGCACAGTTCAAGTAACAGCATGTGTATATGCACTGTATGCAACTGACAGGACATTGTTTTGCAGCAATTCCACCACAAATCCAGTTTGCCAATTTCAACATTATATTCTGGTGATGACCTCTCTTCCTCCTATAGAGACATCTTTTCTCTTTATGAAAATTACAGGACTGGGAGATGGTGTTAGTTTTATCCTGGGCTCACTTTTTTATATATAATTTTTTTTTTGTTGGCATATTCCTCACTTTTGTCAAGAGTAGCAATTAAGTAATGGGAGCATATAACTCCAGTTTCTCAAAACAGAGTTAGAGAAATCCTTCCACTCTTAGATGAATCAAAAGTCTACAGGTACGTTATTTGACATACCTAATTTACAGGATTATTACCACTGTTAGCTTGACATTTTACATTTCAAGCAAATTCACCCATAGGCAAAAAGTCACTTTACACAGATTTTCTTATTTAAACAAAATGTCACCATGGGAAAGAGATGGGCTTAGTAAAAATGATCACTATCCTTTAACAAAAGGGTGCTAAAATTCAAAATAGAAAGAAAAGTTTTGATGTGAGTAACACTGGCTGTCATCTGTAGACGTGGATCAATCAAAGAAAATTTGTACAGGAACAAGCTCACATTGATGAAACATGTCCTCTAATCTTTCTGTTTGCATTCTGTATCCATAAGATTAAGATGAATTAATATCAATAAAAACTGAAGTGAGAAAAATGTAAAAAAATGTAATAAATAAATTTCTTAATTATGCTGCAGACTTTTGTTGTGATGCGTGTTCTATACATCCATCTTAAAATTTAAATAATAAGCATATAAGAGATTCTACTAATATATCTGCAATAATTCCTATAGCTTTGCACACATGGTCCATGGATCCTTGGTCACAGTATAATGATGATGCTTGGAGAGCAGAGGAAAATCAGACAACAGGGAAGAAGGCATGGAAATCTGTACAGTAATGGGAAAGAAAGTTGATATGATCTAGTACAGCTGATAACCCTTCTATGCAACAGATTCAGATAATGAATGTTATTCAGAATTTTTTCCCTTCTGCCACTGTCTCTGTCAAAGCAGAGACACCATTTTGGAAAAATACTAGGGTAATTGGAATGTGAAAACCTTGTCAGGTAAGAACCTGCTTCAGGTCACATACCACAATGGTCTACAAGTGGTTCTGTAGACACATTTGTATACTAATTATTTAATGGGAAAATATGAGACTGTGTTTTAAAATATCCAGTAGGTTCTTTGGGAATCCTAACAGGTCTGCAGAAAACTTAAAGATCATCAAATGTACTGACCTTGCACCATGTAATGATTTTGTGACAAAAACAATTGTGAAGATAAATATGATCTGAGCTCATAATCAGAAATATTTCTTCATATATGATTCCTTCAAGAAAGTGTCCTGAAATATACTGCCAATAACCCTTATAAAATTTGTTGTCTTTTATTCCCATAATTATTCATTGCCTGTCAGAAGAAAGAAGGTGACTTACAAGAGTTCTTTCGTCACAAAAACCAATGTTATCCTTCATCTCTCTCTAAAAATAACAAGCTATCATCCAGCAAGATAACCACCATGATAAAATAACTTGGAAATAAAGTGAACTTTGCCTCATGGTGTGATCTTCCTGATGTTCCTATTGAAGTTCTTAATAGATATCAATACTTTATGCCCAGACATCAATATGACTTTCAGAGATTATACATCAAACAAGAACATCAGTCAGCGGTTAAAAATGTGTTAAGGCTTAATATTGTGTCTGGTGCTCATATCGTAGATGCTTTCAGAGGCACTTGCAGAACATGTTATGCACTGGGAAGAGGTCTTGGTAGAACGTGAAGGATGTTCATAGTGTACCAAGTAACTAGCGATGAATTCTCTGCAACATTAATAGCAAGTCCTTTGTTTTTTATTTACTGTATTTTCTACCTAGGAATTTTTAATTACCAGAAATGATAAAAATTAACTATCTAACAATTAAAGAAAACATTTTGGAAGATTTCCCTAAAACTGTGGAAAAGGACAAGGACATTTTCAAATAGACCAAAAAAATAGCTAGGTCACACTTACACATAAACTTCTGATAATTGTGCAATCATTTGGGGAGCACTGCAGCATTCATTAGCATGGAGAACTTAGAGGTTTCCACTTCCTTTTGGCACATAAGACAAATATGAATATTTCAAGTCTACTAAACCTAAGCAACATGCTCACATATCCCTGAATCTCCAAACACTACTGAGATTGTTTCTTTTCTTTTTTTTTTTTCTCCAGGAAAACACAAACAAGATTCTGTACAATGTACAGATTCTATTTCTGTACAAAATATGCCTTATAGAGTTATCTGAAACACTTACAGATGCTGAACATTATATGTTTCTTCAACTATACTAACAATGTCCTGAAACTAGTCATGTCACCATTGTAGAGATCATCTTAATTCTTTCTAGAATGTCACTCCTGGAAGGAATTTCCTTCCCAAGTTGATCCAATAGTTATAGTAGCCAACAGAAGCTTTTTGCTATAAAACCACAACCCTTAGAACAAGCATAACAGTATGAGTGGAAAAAAATGCACAGAGATGTGCAGACGGTGAAAGCTCTTGTCAAAAGGGAAGCAGAAAAAGAGGGTGAGAAGGTGCAGGTAACAGAAGTGTGCCACTGGAGAAGTAAAGAGCTTAGCTGATGAATGTCAAGGCTAAATATCAATAGCCAAGAATGCAAAAGACTCATACACTCACATAAATATGGTGTTGGCATATTCCTGTGTCGTAAAATTCCTTTGTGTTCTGGAATTATTCCTTACATGTGAACATCAGCTGCAGGCCTTGTGAAATATGTAATGATTTAAAGTAAAATCCACATCAACTCATGAATAAAAGTGCACATGGAAACCAAGTTTTGAGTGAAGACATTAAAAGTTTGTGATGGTGATGAAGACTTGTAGCAAGTATTGATTTTTTACATTGCTTTTCCTGTTAATGTGACAGCCATTTGAGACAAACCAGATGTAAAACAAGATACTGTAGAGACTGCACAGAGTACATTAAGAATAAAATGGTACAAACTCTCAGCAACAAAGAAGCTCCTAGACTGATGTCATAATGACACTGAATCATTTCAGTATAGCTCCACATCTCAAATCAACCAGAACATGAACATCTATGACAAATTCTGTACTTTTAACTGAAGTACTACAGCCTTGACATACATTGATGTAAGCATTGCATCTGAACTACAAGAAAAAATTTCCACAGCCAAATATAGATAGGAGTTGCTCTGAAGTTACTTTTCGTTGTCGCAAAGGTTCAACGTGGCCTAATCAACCTTAACCAGTACAAAGCACAATAATGGGAGAACTTAGCAGAATCAGAAAGCATACCCATGATCTGGTGGTAATTTTTTCCATTTAAGCAACGCAGTTCCCATTATAGATTTTGTTTTCCTCTTTCTTTCCTCAGAAAATGTGCTGCTGACATCTCTCCTAAAGCATAATTGTCTTCATAGGGGCATAAATTCTTAAGGAGAGCTCACAATCCTGTTACAATTAAAATGATAATAGGTAATTGACCATGTAATTAAAACAACTCAGTTCACTATCAGTCAGAAAACCCAGCAGAATTATTAAACAGAAGTTATTGTTCAATCAGCAGATGCAAGACTGTTGTGCAGGGTTGACTAGGACAGTATTTCAAGTGGCAGAACCATCTTTGGACTGTGGAAGCATTCTTGTCTTTTCTGGCCAGTAAGCAACTTTACATATGGAGTTGTCAAAGCAGAAGAGCAACCACCCAAGTCACAAAAAGGAGATCTTGCTTGAGATTTACAGCACTACGGAGATTACTCGAAGAAGGATCAGCAACTGCAGTTTTGCACTGCGTTACTTCATGTGTGTTTTGATTTTGATCTATTCAAACTGTAATTTCATTAGGGGCAGCAGCTGTTGCTTAATAGCATACACAATTTCACTACAGTGTCCTCATCAGATCACTAGCAATATATTTATTTAATAAAAGTAATTTGGTAGTACTGTAGATACAGAGTTGTCGTCACAGGTACCTGTGGTGAGATACATCTAAACACTTCTTTCTTATAGTGTTATTGCCTCTTATTTTTAAGTCTGCTATTTAGAAGATGTCTAAACAGCTCAAGATGACCTTACTGCTTTGACAGTAAATCACAGGGAAGAGCTTCTAGTGTCAAATAGTAAAAAGAAATGCCAAATCTCTGAATACGTGATTGTAGAATAAACCCATCAGCTCCTGCTTAGAGAAACATGAGATTTACATTTACTTCAACAAGTAGTAAACAGTCCTGACAAGTGAAATGTTTCTCATGTTTCATCCCTGAGAGGATTTAGAGGAAGATAAATGCTGCTGTTTCTGAGAGGTTCAGATGCGGGTTATGATGCCACTAGGAGGGTAAACCCATCCAGCTGAAGCAAGTACACTGCCCTCCCTGAGGTGCTTCCCTATCTGGGCCAAGTCTCAAAGGCTCCTTTTGCACAAACTGATTCTGTTCACCCTCTGCTCCTACAGATAGCCCCAGGGACAGATCCACATCGAATTCCTTGTGGCACTCAAGAGCGAACAGAAGTTGCAGGAAGTCACCACTGCTTGCTACCTATGTGCAACCTGACTTTCTTTGCTTGAGGTGTGCCATCAGGATACCTTTTTGCTCCATAGAAGTAGCTTATGACTCCTCAGAGTCCCACAATGCTGCAAGCAGAATTCTGTACATGACAAGTACAAATTAAAAAAAAAAAAATCTTTTTCTACCCTCATGTGTTTTTTTTGGTTTTGGTGTTTACAAAAAAAAAAAAAAAAAGGGTGTTAATAATGTCTTTTGCTGTTAATAATTTTTTAGCCAAAATCAGATTTCAGTAAGATGTGCTGTCCTCAGCAAAAAAAGAAAAAAAACAACCCACATCTGAAAAACTTAACCTGCAAAGGCTACCACTAGAAACCTTTGAAGACTATCACTGGACTGGTTTGATACTTTGGCCAGTGAGAAGGTTAACCTTTAAAAGCTATTCATAGCTTGGTTTGGTACTTTTTTTTGGTCAGTGAAACAGGGACTTTGACCCTGCTAACAGTGTCTAGCGTAAAATCACAGTTCACATCTCATATTTTGGAAATTTTAATTGAAAGTTGCAGAAGTGATGCTCTCAGTTTTTTCAAAACTGTTTTACCACTTGATGGCATGATCCTAATTACACTGAAGAATTGTTCTCTGCAACATTTTGCTTTATTTTGAATTTAGCTTCATAACTGTAGCTAAATCATTCTAAATATGCTTGGCTAAAAACATTTGGATTTCTCTTGAATACAAAGGCCAAAGTCTAACAAAACTATTGATGTCTAAGAAAAGATTGCTGCAGGAAGCAAGAAGCAAAAAAAAAAAGATCCAATTATAAGTGTTCAGTCTTCTAGCACTTCCTCTCCTTTTTTGAAGCACTCCTAACTTTTTTAATTGAACTAACGTTTCTGTTTAAATGAGCTAATGTTTCCAGTCATACTTTATGCCAAAATCTTTGACCGTCAAACCACCTTTGTGTAAACAGGATGGCACCAGATAATGTCTCTTTTTTGTTCTCTTGTTGGATACAAAAAACTTTGAATCAATAATTGTGGTATTCGTAATGGCATTCTGTAATAAAGAATTTTACATACGTTCAGGTTCCTAGGTATCTGTGACTCCTAGCAAATAACAGTGATGGAACAGAGACATCTGATGTTCTGACCATTCACCAAAATTACTCTAGCAGACATCTTTTATTTTTCCTTTTTGTTTACAAAATGTTTGTAGAAAAAAAATGTTGGATTAATATATATGTACATAGCATTTCTTCTCTTTGTATTCATAAGTTTCCAAGGAGTTTTTAAGTTTTACTGTAGGTCATACAAACTCTGTTTTGTGACTTCTGACTGAAGTATATGTGCAGCGAAATCCCCAGAGGTTCCTTTTATGTTGCTTAGAAAGATAACTGCATGGAGCTACAGAGATTTGTGTTGTTCTGCCTAAAAATTAAACTTGAAACTTGTTCTTACAAAGTAGCAGACCAATTTTGCTGAAAAGTTTATTCAGAAACTGTCTAAATTTCCAATTAGAAATTTGGAAAAAGTACCAGTTCTGTGCTTCAGAATACACATTTCATGGAAGTTTATAGATACACAGCATGAAGCTCTATAAAAGACAGCAATACAGATGTGTGATGACATAGTTTACCCACTGTCATGGCTGTCTACATAAGATTTCATGAAAACATCATATAAACAAACTGAAAGACATAGAATACATTTGTGACAAATGAACAAGGTTTAAATCTCAATATCTGGTAAAAAAAAATCAGCGATAACCATTCCAATGATAACGTTATGATTGAAATTCATCAGCCTCCCACAAAAGCTTCAGAAGTATACAGTTTCTGCTACAGAAAAAAATGTGACCATTCCAGTTCTCATGAATATCCTTTAGCTGAACTTCAGTATCTGAGAGTGCTTCACAGAAGCCTTCACAAACCTTTCAGTTTAAAGCTTTTGAAGTTGATGCTGACCCTGTTTTCTAGTTTTGTCAGTTGTACCCCACCCTGACCATGCTGCAGATAAGCAATGGTGTTTGCAGGTGTTTGCTTGTCTCAACACTCTGCTCCCAGGTGTTGAAAGAAAAAAAATGCCTTAGTTTCAGATGCACAGAAAATGGATCTTCTTTGCATACAGCTGTCACTGACACTGTCCTAGCACTGTGCCTTCAGAAATTTATATCTGTTACCTTACCCAGGAAAGCTGATGAATTTGGATCTCAGTTACAGGACAATTATTTTTCTTGAGAATAGTGCCTCATGCTCTGAAAGCAAACCATGCAACAGAATGTCAGAACAGCTGAGGAGGGAGGGTACCTCTGAGCATCCACTGGTCCAACTCNAGCGATAACCATTCCAATGATAACATTATGATTGAAATTCATCAGACTCCCACAAAAGCTTCAGAAGTGTATAGTTTCTGCTACAGAAAAAAAGTGACCATTTCAGTTCTCATGAATATCCTTTAGCTGAACTTCATTGAGAGTACTTCACATAAGCCTTCATAAACCTTTCGGTTTAAAGCTTTTGAAGTTGATGCTGACCCTGTTTTGTAGTTTTGTCAGTTGTGCCCCACCCTGACCATGCTGCAGATAAGCAATGGTCTTTGCAGGTGTTTGCTTGTCTCAACACTCTGCTCCCAGGTGTTGAAAGAAAAAAAATGCCTTAGTTTCAGATGCACAGAAAATGGATCTTCTTTGCATACAGCTGTCACTGACACTGTCCTAGCACTGTGCCTTCAGAAATTTATATCTGTTACCTTACCCAGGAAAGCTGATGAATTTGGATCTCAGTTACAGGACAATTATTTTTCTTGAGAATAGTGCCTCATGCTCTGAAAGCAAACCATGCAACAGAATGTCAGAACAGCTGAGGAGGGAGGGTACCTCTGAGCATCCACTGGTCCAACTCTTGGATCAAAGCAGGGATAGCAAGAACTGGTTGCTCAGAGCCATGTCCAGTCTTGTTTTGACTATCTCTAAAGACAGATACTCCACAACATCTCTGGGCAACCTGTGCAAACAACCTTACAGTAAAAATGTACTTTGTTATGTTTAAACAGAATTTCCTGTGTTTCAATTTGTGTCCACTAACTCTTGTCCTGTTACTGGGCATCACTGAGAAATGCCTGGCTAGCTTTTCTTTACTCTGCCTTTCAGGTATTTATATACATGGGCAAGGTCCCTCTGAATCTTCTCTAAGCTGAACAGTTCCAACTGTCTCAGTTTCTTTTTGTATGGAAGCTGTTTCACTCCTTTAAACATCTTTGTGGTCCCTCACTGGACTCACTCCAGTAAGTCCATGTCTGTCTTTTACTGGTTAGACCGAAGCTCCACACCTCAGGTGTGGCCTCACCGGTGCAGAGAATTTTCACACCCTTGAATCCTGTTGACAGCTCTCCTCCTAACATAACCCAAGACACGGTTGCCCACCTTTGCTGCAAAGACATGTTACTGGCTCATAGTCACCTTTTTGCCCACCAGGACATCCAGATCCTTCTGGGCTAAGCTGCTTTCTAGCCCCAGCATGGGCTGGTGTCTATGGTTATTCCTCCTCTGATGCAAGACTCTGCCTTTCCTTCTGTTGAACTTCATGAGGTTCCTCTCTGGTCATTTCTCCAGCCTGCCAAGGTCCATCAGAACGCCAGCACACTCAAATAGTGTATCAGTTACTCCTCCCTCTTTTGTCTCATTAGCAATCTGCTGATAATGCACTCTATCTCAGTGTCCATATCATTAATGAAGATGCTAAACAGTATTAGCCCCAGTACCGACCCCTGGAGCTCACCACTAGTTCCTGGTGTCCAGCTACATATCATGCTGCTGATCACAACCCTCTGGGCTGGCTGTTTGGCCAGTTTTTAATTGACCTCACTGTCCACTTACCTAGTTTGTGCTTTATCAGCTTTCCAACGAGGATATTATGTGAGAAACTATCAGAAGTCCTGCATCTTATTTCATTTTGATGTACCCTTGCCAAGGAGCCTCTCGGCCATATTTGTAGACGTTTTGGAAACTTTTTCTTATTTCATAGTTTTTCAAAGAGAATATTTTTGAGGATTTTGCTGACTTTTTTCCTTGTATGAAGGTAAATTTATGACATTGTATATTTTGACATTCAGAGAAATATGGTTTGCACTTCAGCTAGTTTGTCAGTTATAAGAATTTTGAATTAATGTTTAAAAAATGTTTTGGCAGGCCCAAGTAGGTTTTTTTAATTCTTTATTCATAAGAATTGTTGAGAGTTTGACTATCTCAACTTGCACTGTGTTTTGCTAAAAATGAAAAAATCCTAAGAGGCTGGGAAAAGTATGTATTTTTTAGCTCTAGTACCTGTATATAACAGTCTTTGTCTTCCCAGAAACCCAGATGTAATCTCTCTGGTGTATGATTACATAAAGGATTACCATATTCATTCTTCTCATCTTACTTGGAAGATCTGCTGTGTACTTTATTTATGCAATCCAATTAAATGCCTTAATGCTTTAGTTTCTTTAAAGTGGTAGTACTCAGAATATTTATTAGAGAAAAGTATTATTGTTAATCATAATTTGCAATATTTCTGAACCCAGTTATACAACACTATTACATATGAGGAATTTTAATTCAAAATAATTTAAATTAGAAAGAAATAATTGCATTCTATTGTTGATTAATATAATGAATGAAAACGTGGACCTACTGGAGTTCAAGAGAGAAGTCCTCATTGACTTGAGCAGATCCAGGACTTTATTCAATACACCCAATTCTGTCTTTCACAGGCATTCCTACAGTCAATTATGTCTTTATTTCAAATTAATATTGTTGTAGTGTCAAGAATCCTCAGAGAAGATGGTATTTGGATGGGTATTACACTTTCATGTGGCTTATCAGTCTTAAGCGTATCACTCCTCAGACTACAGTAGGATCACAGCAGCTTTATATAGTTATAAGAGTTTATTGGAAAAGTCATGGCACTCAGGAGAGAGGTACTTGGTGACTGGAAGAAGGGCAACATTGTGCCCACTTTGAAAAAGGGGTAGAAATGTTGACCCTGGGAATTACCAATCTGTCAGCCTCACCTCTGTGCCTGGAAAGACCATGGAATAAGTCCTCCTAGAAGCTATGCTAAAGCATATGGAGGACATGGAGGTTATTTGAGACATTCAGCATGGCTTTATCAGGTGAAACTCCTGCCTAACCAACCTAGTGGCTTTCTGTGGTGGGGTAACCACATCACTGGACATAGGAATAGCAATGGATGTAATCAACCTGGACTTCCGTAAAGCCTTTGAAACGGTCCTCCATAACATTCTTCTCTCTAAACTGGAGATTTGATTGGTAGACTGTTCCACCTGTTGGTGGGTAAGGAATTAGTTGGATGGTTGCATTAAGAGAACGGTCAACAGCTTGATGTCCAGATGGAGATCCGTGACAAGTGGTGTCCCTCAGAAGTCTGTACTGGGTCCTGTGCTGTTTAATATTTTCATTGATGATATAGACTGTGAGATCCAGTGCACCTTCAGCAAGTCTAGAGATGACACCAAAGCTGAGTGGTGCAGTTGTCATGCCAGAAGCAAGAAATATCATCCAGGTGGATACAGACAAGCTGGAGAAGTGGGCCTGTGTAAAACACATGAGGTTCAGCAAGGCCAAATACAAGGCTGTACACCTGGGTCTGGGCAATCTGCTGTTTCAATACAGGATGGGAGATGATGTGATTGAGAGCAGCCTTGTGGGAAAGGACTTGTGGGTGCTGATTGATGAAAAGCTAGACATGAACTGGCAATGCATGCTCATGGCCCAGAAGGCCAAGCATATTATGCTGCATCAGGAGAAGCGTGTTCAGCAGGTAAAGTGAGATGCTTCTGCCCCTCTGCTTCACTCTTGTGAGACCCCACATGAAGTATTGTGTCCAGTTCTGGAATCCCCAACATAAGAAAGATATGGAACTGTTGAAACAGGTCCAGAGGAAGGCCATGAAGATGATTAGAGTCCTGGGGACCTTCTCCTATGAAGGCAGTCTGAGAGAGCTGGAGTTGTTCAGCTTGGAGAAGACAAGACTCTGAGGAGATCTTAGATTGACCTTCCAGTCCCTGAAAGGGGCCTACAAGATGGCTGGGGACAGACTGTTGCAAGGGCATGTAGTGATAGGACTAGGAGGTACGGTTTTAAAATGGACAAGAGGGAAGATTTAGATTGGACATTAGAAAGAAATTCTTCATGATGAACAAGGTGAGGCACTGGCACAGGTTGCCCAGGGAAGCTGTGGCTGCCCCATCCCTGGATGTGTTCAAGGCTGGGCTGGATGGGGCCTTGGGCAGCCTGATCTAGTGGGATGTCCCTGCCCATGGCAGGGGGATTGGAACAAGATGATCTTTAAAATCCCTTCCAACCCAAACCATTCTATGATTATGTGAAATATTAGCACAGAATAAGTGCCTTTCTCCTGTTTTGATACTGCAATTGAGTTTAAAGCTCAAGCCGTAAAGTAAAATCCTTTTTAAAATGACATGCTGTGTTTCTTCCTTTCAGCAAAACCACATTAGGTTCAAAAGCTCCTTTCAGATGTTCTAGCCTTTTCTGAGACTGCCAGTTTTCACACAGGATTTTGCTCCAAATGAGCACACATACATATTCCTATGCAAGTCAGAGATGTGCCAGTGAGCACAGGAAAGAATATTTTCTTTCCTTGAATTCCTTAATAGCTATGGCCCTTGTTATTTCAAAATTTGAGGGATTTTATTTAAACAACAGTTTCTATGTAGCTGTAAACATTTCTTTGAGCAAATCTCTACATAGAAATTCCATTCTTTCACCAAAGAACCTAAAAAAATACCCACCTGGGTGACTTTTTTTCATTGCCTGAAGGTATCAGATAGAAGCTTTCTGAATTGGATAACGGCTTTGGCTTCTGTAGATGTGAAGCACAGAGTTCTAGGGTGAGTGGCAGAAGGCACAATGCACAACCTATGCCCATGACCAATGCCACCAAAGCCGCTCCATTGTGTATCTATGAGCATACTACCAAAAAACATGCAATCAAACTCCTCAAAGTTATATGTTCAGTATCTCTTGATCTGAGGACATGCAGTCACAAACCTAATCTTGCTTTTATTATATAGTTATATTGCTATATGCAGCAATGGACATTTCAGAGATTCCAGTGTAATAAAAAAGGAAAACAAACAAACAAAAAACCCCCAAACCTGTATTGTGATTAGGATCACTTTTCTCAGTAAAACAGCTCCTTTGTAAGTTTCCAAGTGAAACTCACATCTTGAAATCTGTGCCAAATTAGGTGTTCTGGCTCTTCAGATTCTTGATTATTTTCACTGAATGGTCCCATTATAAAGCACACCAGTCTTTACTTGTTGTTACTTAAATTAGGGAATGTCAACACCTGACATTTCAGGACAGTGAAATGAAAATTTAGAGTGGAATAGATATTGTTGAATAATCCTATGCTCAGACATGCCTTTGCACTAAGAATGAAGCTCATGTCTCCTCAAGAATTCACTTCCTTCTTAACAAATATGATGGCGTGACCTCTGTTCATTGTTCTGGAATTTGGATTATTAGTTGTTGAATGCTAGCTAACATCTTCCTCCTTATAAATCCCAGTGTTAAACTTGAAAAAATACCAACATTAAATCATTACTAACTTTTACAACAGGAATTTAAATGTGTCCTGCTCTATATGTGGGCAGAGATGCTTTCATCCAGCTCTGTGTTCTTTGCAGATAACACTTCTATTCATCCATATTATACCCATTGTAAAAATTATGCCTACCAGTAACATACAGAACAACATTTCTATTCTGAACTCTCCTTATTCATATCCACATTAAAGACATTTTTAAAAGCAGAATAAATATAGCTTTAGAGTGCAGAAATCTTAACCATAATACATGAAGCAGATATTCACATGCTTCGTGTTCAAACCATGGAGCAGACCCTTCACACCTGTGCCACTAATACTGAAGCCGGAGGACAAACTGTCAACACGCTTTAAGATTTTGCCACTTGTGAACTTGTTGTACCACTTTGGTCAGTGTTTGTTATGAAACTGAAAACTCATACTTAATCAGGGGATCTGACTGAGGTAACTCACTGATACTCTTCATAAATTGGCCGGAGATCACACAGATTTTATAGATACTAAAGTTTACTGGAAATTTTAACACATTATTCAAAACAATCTGAAGTTAGGCAGATTTATGGATAGCTCTATTTTAAAAGGAGTTACTTGGCACATATTTTAAAATTTTCTTAGGTTTCAACTAGTTCTAAGTAGTTTTACAGAAGCAGATGAGTCCTCCAGGCACCAAAACTTCTTACTTTAGCATGCTACCAGTACAAAGTCACCAGCAGAGGAGAATTCCTGCCAATCCATCCATTAAACTTACACCTCATAGGTAGCCTGCTAAAGTTAAACCATCTTCAGGGAGTCTGAAAGTAAATTTTGATGTTAGCCTTTAGGTTGCAACTCTCCTGGCTTATGGTGTTAACAAACAGATAAACAAGATACGATGTAAGACCCTTCTGACTGATATAGGGAAGTTTGATAGATTCTACTAGACCTTTACTCACTTTCCATCATGAGTGCTTATGAAAATTTACAGGAACTACTTAGAAAGCAAAGTCTTTACACATCATTCTAAATTACCTCACCATGCCAAAGGTTTTTATCAAACTAATTAAAAATGCATAACAGTCTAGATTTGCTCTTGACAGTGAAGCAGTGAAAAACACTTTAAGTCTTTCACAGCTTGCTTTGAAATCACAGTTGTGATCTATCTGAACTACAAAATGTCACAGCAGTCACTTGAGAAAAATCTGCAGAAAGGTTTTGCCCAACATGACCAGCAGACTTATGTCCTTTGAGTTGACATATAGTGAAATTCATAACTGCTTAATAAAAATGAAGAGTTAGAAATGTGACCAGAGTGATCACGAGGCACCTTCTTTCATTAAACCGTAAAATTAAGAAGGTTACCTTATTTTTAAATAGCAGATCTTTTTGACATAACTGAGGACTGTTGTCCAGTAGATACATACAGGTTATATTTGAGAGATTTGATTGTTAGACGTTTACTTATCTTCTCTTTTCCTAGCTGCACCAGTTTTCAAATATAGTGTGGAATTGTCATCATTTATATCTTCTTTACATGAGGCAAAAAGTTTGGACTAGGTATGAAGGGAAGTGAAGCTTCTTAGCAAATTGGCTCCAGCTTATTTGCTACACTTACGTAACTTAGGGAGTACCATCAAACAATGTGAGCATACATAACATGACATATCAATTCCAAACTTTAGAAACGATCCTACTTTAGGGAAAGGTAATATAAAGACCACGGCAATAGTTTCTTAATCAAAAGTGTGTAAAATTTAGTTTAGATAAAGGACAGTTATATAAATCTGTCTTTAAATGAAGCAATCAGCTTAATTACATGCTTGCCTTTAAGCATACGTGTATTTCTATTGAGCTGAAAGGTATCTGAGAAATCTGTGAAAGATGCAAGAAGTATGAACTTGTCTAAAGAGAAGTATGGAGACTGGTGCTACAGCCTGTTAAGCCACGTGCCTGCTGAAGAGGAGACTGAAGTCCAGTCTATTGTCTAAAATTTCACTGCAGGCTAATCTCTGCCTGCTACACAAGTGAGGCTACAGAGCTGGTCTTCAACAGCGAGTATTTACTCCTCCCATTTAAAATATATCAGTGTCAGCAGAAGGGGTTGAAACTAATTCACAGAATAGACTAATAAACATTTGGGGTCCTTTGTGAATTTAAACCCTTTTGGAGAGGCCAATCTCCGTTACCCTTCCTATACAGAGATATTCGTTGTGCCACTGTCTGAAGGGCAGAGAAGAGTGCAGACCTGCAGCCATTGCTGTTCTTGTGAGATTCGGTCAACGATAGACTTTAAGGTTGACTGATGTTGGCTTACATGTTTCCTAGACCAGATTTTGAAACTGAATGCCCTCAGCAGACTCAGAATGAATCTTGGTTCCTCTCCTCATCCTTTACTACCAGGTAATTTAGCTGGTTTGTAGCTCAGTGCCACCTGATTTAGTCTCAGCTCTTCACATTCCTCAGAAAGGAGTCTGACTGATGACTGAGTGTCATTGGAAAGCAAGGTGAGTAGAATGAAATCCTACATTGTTAAACACTGTGGATTTAACCCATTGCCACTAGGCCATTAAGAGATGTGTGCTAGATATCCCTGACCTTAGCTTTCATACCCACAGCAAAGGGACAATTAAACCTGTCTACAGTGCTCAATCAGCTCCTGTAAAAACAAGCCCTAGCAAGATCAGTATTATCACTACCAGATGGATCTTCAGTCTGTGAGCTGAGTCTTCTTGCATTATTGTGCAATGTACATCCCCAACAGAGTCAGTATGTACCATAAATATCACATCCGTAAAGCATACTTGCCTGAATCCAGTCATGATGTATCATGCATGGAAAGGGTGCAGGATTTGACAGAGCCTTGTCCCACTTGCCCCAAGAGTTAATTTAGCCTGTTATCTTTCTTAGCCTGTTAACATTTATTTGTACCTAATAAGGCATGAAATAATTACTCATGCTATATGTCCTAACATTTAATCCCATGGTGTCATATTTTAATTGGACAGAAAGAGCATCTAAGTGGTTCTATTTCCCCAAGGATATGGTTATCCAGTAATAATCACAATCCTTGAAACTCTCTTATTACTTTAATTAAAATAAAATTCTTCATGGCTGAAATACTACATATTTTCTAAATCACACCAAAATTTATTTGATGGTTTAAAAGAACAGATTGCAAATTTAATTCATATAAGACTGCCCACAAGTAATAGCATATAAAACATCTTCCACATTCCAAGTCCCCTAGCTATAAAGTGATAACACTCCAGTCAAGAAATGTGGCTGATGGTATCACATCTTTATAGACCCCCATGAGAGGTCCATGAGGCTCAGACGAATAAGTATAGTTTGAGGCTTCAGTCTTTGTTATGCATATTCCACAGCGTGTGATCAGCTGGAAATAAAGTGCAATTTGCTGTCACCTATTGGGGTCTAACTGATTAAATCACTCCGTGAAAATGTTAAAAAGAAATAGTAGAAGAGAAGCTATCACTCAGGTTTAAGCCTAGTCCTTTGGGCTACGTCTATGCTAGTCAATGAAAGAGGGCAGGACTCATTTGCTGAATAGGAAGGTAATAGGCAAAGCATGGCTACATGCACAGAGTTAAATCTTCTCCTCCCTTCCTCTTTTGCCCAAACAGAAGATATAGCACCTCCTGACCCCAGTACAGGCATTTCCTCATAGTACTCTGGGTGTACACCAAGGAGGCAGCCTCGATACAGTCATGAGTGAGAGCATGCCAGGACCTGGGCCATTCCTGCTTGCTTGAATGGACATTACACAGACCATGTGTGAGAGACTACAGCAAGTTCTCTTTTCACTAGAAATGAAGTTAGTTCTGATTTGAAGTCTATTGCAAAAGAAGCAGGAAAACAAAACATTTCAGAGTGCAGTCTAGCTGTTGTAATTGAAATTATGGAAAGTATTTAAGTAGATGGAAAATAATGAACTTTGCTAGAATATGTAAGGAAATCAAAACTAATTCATAATGTTCTTCTTGAGGTAAAGAATTAACACCGGGAGACCTTTTAAGACCCCAGTGTTCTTGTTTTCCTGTTTTAGTGAAGATAATATCAGAGAAAATGGAGCCCCAGAAGAGCCTGCCCAATGGAAAGCATCCCCTTCCCAACAGGCACATTGCCCCTCAGCATTAATTGTAGTATACCAAGTCCTGACAGCCTTTTAATAGGCAAAACAAGAGGGAAGGAGGTAGTTTGTTATAGGTCTTTATAAAGTACTAAAAGGCAAATTTAAAATGCTCATTACACATGAGTAGCTTCACTCTACTTAAATATTGACTCCAGGTTTACTTCATTATCCTCTTACCAGTAATTAAGCTACCTAGGGACAATCAGCAGATGCTATGGTAGAGGAAATTAGACTACAAAGAACCAAATGAAATTATTATGCAAAATAGAAGAAAGCAACAGGATATAAAAGATATTTAGCTATGTCTAGATAAATGCATTTCAAGGACCATAATATTTCCTCTACAAAAATATGTAAGTGCAGGGTTTGGAGAAGTCCATATGGACTAGTGTCTGGTTATTGGACTGGTCATTTTCCTGGACTTTCAGCTGTTTACAAACCAAAGGATGAAGGCAATGCTTGAACGAAGTGTAAGTCCTTTGTCTTCCAATCTATAGACTGAAGAATACAGATACGTAAATACATGGAATAGGTTGATTTCTCCTACCTTAAACTGGAAACAAGCAAAGCACCAGAGTCAGGTCATCCTGGAAGTGAGGCGAGAAGCTTGACTAGACTTGTCTGTGCTTTTGTTTTTCCATTTCCCGCTCTAACTATAACCTGTGCAGGGAGACTGTAACTTTTTTTTTATTTGTCTTAGGTAAAATTTCCTGACCCTGAGCCCCACGAAGAGCAAGGTAAGACATGTTAAAAACAGGGTTCAGAACAAGTGGATTTGTTTGAACATTTGTGTTGATTTTGTAATATATACTACAAAAGTGTGGTGAGGTTTGACCATCTGAGAGAACAAAATCAGAAGTAAGGGAGGAGATTTTATTTCATGCAGCAGCAGTAACTCCGAGTTAAATGATCTCAGTTCATTTATCTGTACTAGATTAGAGAGCAAGTGGCACACAAAGGATGTAAAATCTAACACTTGACTGCTCCTTCTCATCCACCCTGCAAACACTGATGTAAAAATCTTTGGGGGTTAATAGATTCCTACCGATGTGTGAAAAAAATCAGCCATCAGAAGGCAGGTAAATTTCCAGATGCAAAAGCCTATACCACAAGGGAGATACATTTAAGGAACAACCCATGCCCATTAAAATGTGATGGGTGACAAACCACAAAAGGAACTGAATACTTTCATGATGTACTTTAAACAAAAATCATGCCCTGGCCCTTAAATGCTGTCAAATATTTTTGTCAATTCATCAGCTGCAGAAAGTGGCTGCATACCTCTGGTGTTCGTAAACGTGATGGACATCTTTGGTACCACAGGGGAAAAAGACAAACTTTCTTCTCTATGTAAATCCTAGGCACTTAATATGTTATGACAATGGGTTTTTTTTCCCCATAGAACACAGCTCCCCCTCAAATACTGAATTTGTTCAGTTTCATACTACTATGGGCAAACTGAAAACAATTGGTTTTACTCATCTGTTTTAGAAGAAGGAGAAATAAACAATCCAGCCAAACTGCTAACATTTGTTGAAGATTTTATTATTGTATTGTTACTGTATAATCTTAAATATTTAGGACATATCTGAAGTAAGTCTCAGTGAAAACAAACATATCCATGGCAGGGCATGAAGATCCACCTTATTTAGTAGCTTTTGGAATTAATATTTCAGGTCTTTAAAATAGAAAAGAGCTTAAAAGGAAGTCAAGTCATTTCCTATATTTATATCTCTTTTCAGATTCTCTTATGTCCTGATGGTATTGCCATCAATCTAACTCTGTTGTAAGGTGTGTATTTGGTGTATTTATAAAATCCACATCTCCTGAAGTCTCCTTCTTTTTAGTTTTACCAAGTTCTCTGTTCTCAGTGGTATAGTGAAAACTGTGAATTCTAAAAGGTCAAAACCCAAAAGGCAAATGCTAAATCCTAGAACATGTATGAGTCTTGAAATATATTTTTAGTACTTCCTTATGACACCCACAAGGTCTGGCTTTATATTTTTGACCAGTTTCCTCCCCTGCCTTAGCAAAGAGAAAATACGTTTATGTCTGGAATATATTCCCTTTGGAAAAGACTTGTGTCCTACGGACAACATCAATACACTTAATTGCAAACAAACTTTTCACAGGCTATTTCAAGAATATAAACAGATTCTTATACATTGTAGACTTGAATGATATTTATTTTGTTATCAAGGCTGAAGAATACTAGCAATCTGTTTTAAAGTATTCTGATAGGCACTTCATGTAGTTTTCTTTATCTGTTTTATTAGAACTGTGCATGTAAAGAATATTTTGTTGTTGTGGTTTAATTTAATGTCATGCTGCAATTAATAGATTTTGGTGATTTAAGGAATAAGAAATACAAGCTGAGTTGGTTTTAAACAGAGGAGAGTAAGACATTTTCAAATATTGGGAAAAAAACTTGTAATGTACACATGATGATCTGTGAGATCTACACTTTGGAACTTAAAAAGTGACATTTAATGTGGTGTGTGGATTGTTAAACAAATATTAGTAATGGTGTAATTATTTTTTCTCAGTCAAACTTGCTAAAAACTTAAATACACTTTAAAAAAGGATGTCTCATAGAACTACTGGAAGGTTGTAACAGAACCTTTCTACTATACAAGTTTAAATACTATTTCCGATAATGATATAATAGTAAATATTTTTCTAAGAAAGCATAGTTAATAATCTGTTCCAAAGTGGATCAGTTTAAAATGAGAAATGTAATGTACTTTGAAAACCCACTAGGTAGGAGCTGTTCTGCAACTGACAATAAAAACAAGACTTTTCCTGGCACTAGAACTGGAGGAAAACAAAAACTGAAATATTCTACATTGCTAATTTTGTTGCAAACTTTCCTGGGATAAAATATTAATATTACTTTGTCCAAGTAATACATAATAAATTATAATTCTGTCAAAGTCTACTGGGTGTCTCACTGAAAGACTGCTATTCATAACATGTAAAGTCAGAACATAATATCTTCTCAAAAGGGGCTTTTATTTTTTCTTCCAATACACTTTATTTGAAATTCTTTTATATTAATTTATTTTTAAAAATTTTTTAATGTAAACAGAATATGGAAGGCATAATGATAATCGAGATCTATTGTAGCACTATATTTAGTTTAGAAATAATGATTTAAAAAATAATGAATAGGCAACAAAGGCTTATCTTCCTCCCCAGCCTTCTCCACGCAGAAAAGTTATTGGCATTTTTGATAAAATGTATTAGTAAATTTACTCAATTAAAACTTTACTGTGATTCAATTGCAAGAGTTATCCTACCTGTGGAGCTCACAGGAACATGGAAACTTCACTAACCTAACAAATTCACATTTCTTTACTAGGCTCCACATTCATAAATACGAAGCACATGGTTGTGGCTACATTTCTTAGCCCTTTCACTGTTGCCAGGCTGTGATTGTGTCTTGACAGCATTTTTAATGGATTGTCCATGCAGAACAGAATGTGTGTGGAGTTCCTGCAAATTACAGCTATTCAGGAAGGCTGCCAAGTGTTACTGAGACATGGAAGTAAACACAATCTTGAGCCTTGGAGCTTGATTTTCAGCCATTAACATAATGCAAATATACAGCAGAACTATAGAAATGTTTTCAGTGCTACTCAGAATGTATGATTAGGAGTAAATCTAGTTCAAGCCACTGGATGTTGGAGATCAGAAAACAGCAGGCAGAGTAACACCAGAGGTATGATTGAAAATAATAGAGATATGTACCCTCTATCTTTTCTCGATTTAGATTTATATTCTCATTGCACAGCGAAGGTGGCATCAACAGATGTCCATTCAGGAGATACATGTAATGTTACAGGTTCTAAGCTAAGGAAAGCCTGAGGGAAAGCTCACAGTTACCCCATATACTATATATGAGGTGGGATGCCTGTCCATGGGGAGTCAGCTGCTTAGCCTTGCTTCTGCAGAAGAGCCTAGACACAGTTGCCATGATAGGACATGTACATTCTCATCCTTACTATTTTACTGCAAGAGTTTGTCCCTTACTCTCCTGTCAGTGCCTCCAGAACAAACCGAGTGATGTTAGCAGGACAGCCCAGGAGGGGCTGCACTATCACTAGCTGTGCTCTAAGGACTCTTGGACTTTCCTGTAGCTATATTTTAAAGGAATTACAGAAGAACTCATTTTGGCAACTTCATCAAGCATATGCTGTATTAAAAGGAGGGGGTCTCCTGCTTCAGCTATTTAGACAACAGCCTGTGCAGTGGTTTGCTTGCCTAATTCCCACTTAGGATGCTTAAATCTGATTTTGGGCTTATTTGAGATCTTTAGAAATCTTGTTTATGTCCTACTTAAGCTTGAAGGTGCCCAATGGCTTTTTGTATCTGCATTTTTGATCCAGTGTTCTTGTGGAACAGCAAAAAACTTGGCGGCACAAANGCTTGAAGGTGCCCAATGGCTTTTCGTATCTGCAAAAAACTTGGCGTCAAAAGCACTCTATGCCTTGCATATACTTACGAATAGGGACAGTTTCTTTAAACTTTCTGCAAAGATTCACTCAGTAAGTATCCTCAAGACTCATTTGTCTCAATCATAAGAAAAGGTCACATTTTACTCTTCTTTTTATCAGGATTTTACCTTTCCCAGAGCACTCACCTGGAATGAGTAATATCCCGTTTTACATCTCTTTCTAATTTCTCCATTTCTGTGATTATTAAGGCACAATATATTTCTGCATTCAACACCGCTCTTTAGTTTGAGCTGTTGCCCTTCAGCCTACATAAAGAAATACAGACTTTAGTCCTAGGACCACAGGAATGGCAGCAACTGGAGATGATTGTTGCAGGGCCCAGGCTCCTGCTCCTGAGCTCATAGCACAAATTAGATTCATGGGGGTGGTGCTGTGCTCCTGCAAACAGAGAACAACCTTGTAGTTTGTTTCTAGCCAGTTTTCTGACACACACCTAGTAACAGTGGCAATGTGGAGGTCTTTGGGAAATTTTACATCTGGAAGGGAGGACAGGCATTCAGTAACCAATTCTGAGCCCTTTGAGAACCTTTGCACCTCCATGGACAAAGATAAGTTAATGTAACAGAGAGATTCATAATGTACACTTAGGTTACTTATGTCAGTGTTCCTAACAGATGAAAGTGCCTTCATGCTTGTAGCTGGTGAATGAAAGTCTATTTATGAATGTCCTAGACCAATATATATTTCTAAATTTATTTTTCAGGTAGATACTAGAGGAAAGCATTTCCCTCCATTCTAACAAAATTAACCCATTTATAAATAAACTCTTCTGATAAAGTGGATGGGCATATTTCTTTGCTGAAGTGAGTCTCATCTGCATGAGAAAAAAGGGAATTCTGTGTCTGGCTTAAAAGCACAAATAATGCTTCCAACCAGTAGGTCCTGTAACCATAGAATTCTTGGAAAAGGACCTAAAGATCACCCAGTTCCAAGCCCTCTGCCATGGACAGGGATATCTTCCACTAGACCAGATTGCTCAAAGACCCATCAAACCTAGCACTAAATGCTTCCAGGGATAGGACATCCACAACTTCTCTCTGGGCAACGTATTCCAGAGCCTCACCACTCACATAGTGCAGAATTTCTTCCTTATATCTAGTCTAACTCTACCTTCTTTCACTTTAAAGCCACTGTGTCTTGTCGTATCACTACACACCCTTGTAAGAAGTCCTTCTCCAGCTTTCTTGTAGGCCCCTTTTAGGTACTGAAAGTCTGCTCTAAGGTCTCCATGGAGCCTTTTCTTATTCAGGCTGAACAACCTCAACTCTATCAGCCTGTCTTCATGGGAGAAGGGCTCCAACCCTCTGATCCTCTTTCTGTCCCTCCTCTGGACTCACTCCAACTGCCCATGTCCTTCTTATGCAGAAAGTTCCAGAGCTGAATACAGTACTCCAGGTAGAGTCTCATGAGAGCAGAGTAGGGGGCAGACACACCTCCCCTGACCTGGTTACACTTCTTTTCATGCATCCCAGGATATGTTTGGCTCTCTGGGCTGCAAGTGCACATTGCTGAGTCTTGCTTGGCTTCTAATTCACCAAGACCCACAAGCCCTTCTCCACAGGGCTGTCTCAATCCATTCTCTGCCCATCCTGTATTTTTGATTGGGATTTCCTCAGCCCAGGTGCAGGACCTTGTGCTTGGCGTTCTTCAGCCTCACAAGGTTCGCATGGGCTCACCTCTCAACCCTACCAAGGTCGCTCTAGAAGTCATCCCTTTCCTCCAGTGCTTTGACTGCAGCACACAGCTTGGTATCATTGGCAGACTTACTAAGGGTGCACTTAATTCCACTGTCCATGGCATGGACAAAGATGTTAAACACCAGTCCTGATACCAACCCCTGAGGAAAACCACTGTTTTGTTGTCAGTGGTCTCCACTTAGACATTGAGCCTTTGTTCACAACTCTTTGAGTGCAACAATCCGGCCAATTCCTTATCCACCAAACGGTCCATCTGTCAAATCCAATTCTCTCCATCTTAGAGAAAAGGATGTTGTGTGGGACAGTGTTGAATGCTTTGCACAAGTCCAGGTAGATGACATTGGTTGCTTTCCCCTTATCCACCAACACTAAGTCTATCATAGAAGGCCACCAAATGTCTCAGAGATGATTTGATCTTTTTGAAGTCATGTTGGCTGTCATGAACCACCTCATTTTCCATGTGCCTTAGACCAGTTTCCAGGAGGATCTGCTCCATGATTTTATCAGGCACTGAGTTGAGACTGACCAGCCAGTAGTTCCCCCGTCTTCCTTTTTTTAAAATGAGTTATGTTTCCCCTTTTCCAGTCAGTGGGGATTTCACCAGACTGCTATGACTTCTCAAATATAATGGAAAGTGGCTTAGCAACTTTATCCCCCACTTCCCTTAGGAGCCACAGATGTATTTCATCAGGTCCAATGGATTTGTGCACCTTCACGTTCCTTAGATCATCTCACAACTGAACTTCTCCGACAGTGAGCAGTTCTTCATTCTCCCAGTCCTAGTCTTTGACTCCTGTGACTTATGGGTGATGTGGCTAGAGTGCTTGACAGTGAAGGCTGAAGTGAAAAAGTCATTGAATAGCTCAGTCTTCTCTATATCCTGGGTAACAAGTCTCCCTTTTCCTGCCAGAGGGGGCTCACACTTTAACTAGTCTTCCTTTCATGATCAGTGTACCTATAGAAGCTTTCCTTGTTGCCCTTAATGTCCCTGGCCAGGTTTAATTCTTTCAGGGCTTTGGTTTTCCTAACCTGATCCGTAGTGGCTCAAACAATCTTTCTGCATTCTATGCAGGCTAACTGTCCTTACTTCCACCCTTTGTAGGCTTTCTTTTTGTGTCTGATTTGGTGTAGGATCTCCTTGTTCATCCATGCAGGCCTCTTTTTAGTTTTCATGACCTGTAGTTGTCTTACATTCAGAATGATCCAGATAAAAAGTAGAAGGGCTGAGAAGAAAGAGAGAGAAGAAATAACATTTAGAACCCGAATGTCACAGCCTTTTATTTCTGAGAAATCAAGATCATACCAGATATTGCCTCTTTATTTCTTGGTTTGATATTTCTGCAGATCTGTTGTTGATGTTAATCTCACTCACAACAACATTCAGGGGCTTTCAGGAACTTCTTTGGTTGAGTTTTGTGGGGGGCTCCAGCAGAGAGGATAATTAAGTGGGAGCTTCATTGCACTGCTTCGTCTTGCCTCAGAGATCTATTCCTTCAGTGCTCACTTCCTCAGGATGTTTTTACACCATTATTTATGTATAGACATGGGAAGTAAAAGTTGCAGAAACCCAAGGTTTTGCTTCCCACTTTGAATATAGGAAGCCTCTGCACTACAAAGCTGTGTTTTTTCTGGTGAAAATGTCACACGTCATTTGATTTCTTAAATTCAACTTCACCTTCATGAAGAAAAGATCCTTACAATGCCTGCAGAAGTTCTGTACTCTAAGCAGAGGGAATTAACTGTATTTTAAATCTTCCTATAGAGGCTATTACTAATCAAAGTAGATCTTGTAAAGTACGATGCATAATATTCTGTCTCTCTGCTGTGTGGCTTGACAATGATACCATTATGTGTTATTAATGCTGGCTGGAAATTTTCATCTGCTTTGGAGTCTGCTGTCCGTGCTTGGTTTTTCATCAAACATTGGAAGACCAGCAAATTCAAACAACTATTAGAACTCTACACACAATGAAGGCCCTTTAGCAGAGCTCCATTTCTCACAAGCCCTATCTACATCTAGTAGTATATACTGCAGTTCTTTTTAAGTAAAAATACAGAGGTCTCTGATTTTACAGGGAGATTGGTATTCTTGCTGACAACATCGGTTGGGTATTCACCAACTCTTTTTCAGTCCATAATGTTGTTTGTTGCAAATTTAAGTATTCTTCATAGAAGCAATGGAGACAAACAAATGTATGTACCTTCTTTTCTTCAAGTTTCCTTAGGTCCTTGATTTCTGATCTTCTTCCTTTTTATTTGTTGAGAAGGAGTATTGGCAAAACATTTACTCCTGTTTGTTTATATGGAATTTGAAAGTGTTTTTATTTTTCTGCCCATATATCCTTGTGTTTGACTGGCAGTTATAGATCGTGGGATATGGTTCCTTGATAAATAAAACATTCGCAGAACTTGTGATGATCTGTGTTTGCTGTCCGTCCCCACACTGCTGCAAGGAATTGTGAGGTGAGCAGTGGTGTCTGGGCTGAACCCTGTCAAGGGGAGCTGCTGCAGCTGGCAAGGAATGATTACAGGAAAGAGCAACTGAATGGGATCACAGATACTCTCCAGGGCTGCCAGGATGCAATATGGGGGAATGGATACTGGGACCCATTAAACCTACTGTGCCACGGACCTGGAACTTCATTCTTCATCCAACTCAGTACACTGATGTGCCTCAGAGTGCTCTCCTGTGCTGCAGTTCTGTCTGTCAGTGAAAAGCTGAGACCAGCTTCTACGTATAAAGGAAGTCAGATATTCAATTAATTTGCCATAGGCGGGGTTTGTGTGAAAATGTATCTCTAGCTTTGTATTTGACTTTACACTACCTATACCCATGGACTATATTCTTTCCTATGATTATGCCAGTAAGGATCCTCCCTGTCAGAGGAGTACTGTAGTGAATAGGGGAATAGAAAAGGCCCATCTTAAGCCTGAATTCTGTGATCATCTTCAGTACTGAATTTACTCACCTCTTACTGCCTTCTTAAAACACCAAACAGGTGGCCAAATCTATTTTGTATTTCTTACTACACTATTTGTGCCAGCAAATAAAAATTAGACTATAGACTAATATCTAAAGAAAAAATGTAACCATGTAATTTACAGTTATTTCCATTAAATAACATGCTTTGTTACTGGTAATGATATTTTTTGGTCTTCATCTCAAAGCTGACCATATTTCAAAGATGAAACAATTCTGAGGAAAGGATTTTCTCTTGGAAATGTCTCTTGATGACTGCGTGGAGTAACACTGGTGAAAGGCAGATTTTCCTGTGAAAGTACATTTTCACTCTTCGGAAGAGGAGCAATGTGCTGTCACAATTCTGCCACCACCATAGTGAAAGAAAGACACTGAAACTTTTTTAGCTTAAGCCACTGTTAGGTTTCACCATCTACATGTCACATACACTGCATAGAACTTGTTTTTCCTGGGTTATCTTGACTGGAGCAGCAGAGGATATGCGTATTTCATCCCAGTCTTTTGCTTTCTTTCCCTGTACTCCTGCTGGATAGTCACCAGATCCAAGGTACCTATTTCCATGAGGGCTTAGAAAGGGAATAGTGTTGCAAGAGCAGCCAAACCTCAGTTCTACATTGAAACATAGTGACCAATACGGGAAGCTTCTTTATCAGGTCTACAGAGGAGAAAGAGCTATCAGAATTTCTAAAGGATGACGTGGCTTAACACAGTGAAAAATCAAATAATTAAAAGAACAGGACAAAGGGAGGGGAAGGAAGGGAATGAAATGGGAGGGAAGGGAAAGTATAAGTATGGAATTCTAATTTGTAAGTATGGAATCTTAAATTGCACTGAGGGTTCTTCAGCCACATCCAGAATTTACACACCAAAAATTAGTTTAACCCTCTCCCCTGCTCCCCAGAGCCCCTGCAGAATTATCACATAACATTAAGAATTCAAGGGGAAAAAAATCTGGTTGAAAATAAAAATAAAAGGAGAGAAGACAAGGGACAATGTTTTCCATTTTTTTAGAAAACTCTATTTTCTATTTCTCTCTCAGACAGTATAAAAATTTACCACCAGTAAACATTCTCACAAGGGTATTGAAATCTTGCAGCACCCTGTGTCCTTCTGAAGATCCATGGCTTGTTAGTCAGCTAACAGTGCTTACTTTCAATGCTTTTGCACAGCCTCCAGTCCTGCCTGAAGCCACAGCAGACAATTCCTTTCACATTGCTTCTTGCTGGCTTCCCTTGTTCCTTCTGTGTTGTAAATGAAGCTCCCAATTCTGATAAACCCCATTCTAAATATTACAGAGGCTGCTACTAGATGCTCAGTTAGACAACAAATGACCTGCAAAATAGTTGTATATGGATAAAAATTGGTTCTACAGAAAAGAACTCTTTTATCTTTCTTATTAAATTTTACACAGAAAACTGATAAGATCCAAGATTTCTTCTTCCCACAGAGTGGAAAATCTTTTCACATTCAGGATCCCTCACTTCCAGCCAGGACAATATTGCTCTTTAAAAACATTCATATAATTTTGTACTGTACACTGGATATGTTTCGAGCAAGTTTCCACATCCTTCTGGAATGTCCATTCAACACTGGACATGTAATAACTTTACTATGTATTCTTCTACTGTGTAAGGCAAGATTACCTATTCCCAAGGTAGACTTATTGAACAGGAATAGCGATTGTTCTTGGGGAGACTGATACCCTGTCAGATTGCGTGACACAGAGTCTTCTGCTCCTCAAAGAGGCCACCAAACAAGGAGATCCTTTGAGACACTGAGCTGCTGCGTTACAGGTAACTGAAAGGGCTCACTTGTAAGAAGATTCTGTTTGGCCTTGTGGGCTAACATGAACTGTTTTCATGCTGGTCTCACAGTCAAGTTCAAAGTTCATGGCGAAAGCTTTGTAGTGTTAAAGATTTTTCCTTTGTTTTCTCAGAAAAGTAAAGCAGGTGCACGCACAGATAGTCATCTCCATTCATGAACTACATAAGCTGTTCCACCATAGTAAACTCTCTGGCATTACTTGCTATATGGTAGAGAGTGATTTAGTTAAAGAGCTACTGTGTTTTCATTTGTGCTGCACAGGCTTTCACAGAGGTAAAATGTCTGGGGCACAATTCTAATTTTTTGAAGAGCTTGAGATATTGGTAAACAAATGACAGGGATTAGATCAAGCCCTACATTATAATATATTTCTCTCATATATAAGCCCCAAACAGTTTTTGCTGTTTTCAAGGGCAAGCTTGAAACAAGTCATTAATGCAGTGGATGATGGAAGTGAATTGGTTTGAAAACAGAAGACAGAGATGATTATGACAGGTCACAGAAAGATCAAGAAGCAAGGTTCTCAGTAAGAATCTCCTTACCAGAAAGAAATAAAAGCCAGCAGAAGAAAAATCCTTGCCTCTTAATATTTCAGTTCTTTTCAGTTCTCTGTTCAGCTTGTGATGGAAAAATGTGGTATGTGTCTGAAGGAATTTATGAAGATTGCATGATAAAACAGTAGAAAGTATGGAGACTTCTATTAGTTAACTTCCTTTTATTCCATGCTACTTGCTAAGGTGATTGACTATCTTGAAGTAATCCTGATAATCTAGCTGTGCTGGGTAAAGTAATATTCATTATGCAGTAACACTTAGATGTTCAGGGAGAAATACAAAGTTTGGGTCATTTCCTCCAGAGGAAATATTATAAGATACAATATTTTGCTTTGTGCAAATTTCTTAGTGCAGGAGATAGGGTCCTTAAAACTGCTCTTTTCCCCTCCCTGAAACAGGTAAGTGAATAACAGATTTAATTCTTTATTTGTGAGAATCCTTTAGCCAAGTGACTGAAGTGCTGTGGTTTGTAGCACGTAACATTTGCTGTAGAAGGAAAGGATATGATTCCAATGTACAGGCTTGGGCTGAAGATATTCCTTAGGAAATAATATCCCTGCAATCTGACAGTGTTGTAGTCTTAGGTAAATTAGAGTCACTTTTGTGACTAATTCAGTTACTGTAAGTAACTTCATTTTTCTGAAAACTAACTGCATGTTTTTGAGGCAGTGTTCTCTAAAAGCAATAACACAGGGCGTTGGTATGCAAAAGTCCAATGCTTATACTTATCCAAGGCCATCCTCAGGCTGGTGGAAGTAGGCTTACACCTGTAAGGACTGGTGAATAGGGTAGGTGACCCTGAACTGAGCAACAGAGTATTCCATGCCATATATGTCATACTTGATATCAACTTGAGAGATTATGAAGGTCTTGCTCTCTCCTGCAATGGCTGTTGTCCAGTGAGGACCATGTCTGTCTGGTTGTACCTGACTCCAGATCTGTGTGTTCCTGGATCCAGTTCCTGAGTGCAGCTCCGTGCTAGCCATGAACCCATTCCCTGTGTCTGCTCTACGGTATTTATGGTGATGTATAAGCATCGACTCATCAAGGGTTCTCATGTATTTGTATATATTTTATTACATCGTTGCTGTTGTTATTATTATTATGTGTATTATAAATACACATTGCCAGCTCATGTTGAGACTCTCATCCACCAGCATCCCCTAGTCCTTCTTCTCAGGGCTCCTCTCAATCCATTCTCTACCCAGCCTGTAATGGTGCTGGGCATTGTCTAGACCCAGCTGGCAGGTCCTTGCACTTGGCCTTGCTGAATTCGATAAGGATAGCAAAAGCACACCTCTCCAGTTTGTCAGAGTCCCTTCTAATGGCATCCCTTCCCTCCAGCTTATTGACTGCACCACACAGCTTGGTGTCATCAGCAAACTTGCTGAGCGTGAGCTCAACCCCACTGTCTGGATTTGAGACAAAGATGTTAAAGACCACTGGTCTCCATTTGGACACTAGGGTGCTGACCACACCTCTTTTGTGTGTGGCCATCCAGGCCACTCCTTACCCAGTGGGTGGTCCTTTGGTCAAGTTATGTCTCTCCAGTTTAGAGACAAGAGTGTGGTGCAGGACAGTGTCAAAGCTTTGCACAAGCCCAGGTAGATGATGTTGGTTACTCTTCCCTTCTCCACAAGCGCTACAGCCCTGTTGTAGAAGGCCCCCAGACTTGTCTGGCATGATTTTCCCTTAGCAAAGTCACATGGCTGTCACCAGTCACCTTATTTTACATTATTTTTATCCTTATATGAGTGTATTCAGTGACTTGTGTACTTGGTTTCAACGCACATGCAACTGATTTGGAATCGGAACTAGCAGTTCAAATACTACTCAGCAATACCAGTCCCACAGTATATAATTCCAACCTGTGGTGGGAACCCAGCAGCCCCCATTCCTGCTCTTTATCACTGGGATGTGACATGGCATCTTTCCTGCAAAGTTCACATCCATTAAACACTTCAACCTTGGCCTTTAATACCCACCTCTGACTGCTAAAAATGGGACTGAAGGTTCCTGGTCTATGTGAGCAAAATAGTCCTATCACACTTAGAAACTGACAATTAACAAGGTATGACTGATTGCAAACTTGGGCACATCAGCTCTTGATGGCTTGTAAGGAGCCTACAGAGGCTGTGATTCCTTCAGTGATGAGGGCAGGGGAAGTGCAGAGCTCCCAACCTTTTACTGGACTAAAATGTTTCTATATTCTTCATATCCAGGAGCTGTGGGATATGGATCTGTCTCATGGTCCCTGCTTGATGGGTGGATTTGTTGGTTTAAGAACACACAATTCTGAAAGGGGAACCGACTTTCTATCACTAGAACTTCATGACCCATGCAGCCGTAAATATTTGTTCCTCCCTCCCCTTTTTCTCCTGTCATTTTTTTCTGGCATTCCGATACATTGCAGCTGAGCAGGGCAGAGGGCATCTTCAGTGACCGTGACTAAGGAGGATGAGGCTGACAGCGCTCTAAACTAGTAAAAGCTGAAAGACCAACTACATTCAGAACTCTGGAGCAACAAATGAACAACTACATTTATACACTGAAAATAATTCTTGAAGTAATCACCCTTTCTTTTTGTGTACCAACAAGGCAGTTGTGGCAACCAAGTCTGTTTACAGAATGGTTGGAGGATGCAGGGCTTCTGTGAGGCATTATCCATGCACATGTCCTCTCAGGTGCTGACAAGAAGGTGTTCTCCAGTTGCCAGCTGTATCCAAGAAAATTGCCCTTGCAATGTGCCCAGGAAGCAGGCACGGTCATTGTCAAGTGACAAAATCCATGTGTGTTCTTGATGCCTTCTTTTTGATCCTTGGGATTTCATCCCTGTGGCCTTCAATCTTTTCACAGTGTTTCTGGTCCTCTTTCTCTGTGGGCTCCAAGTCCATCAAAGCCACCACTTGCCCAGCTCTCTGGGGGCATCATCTCCCCCTTCTTCCCTTGGCATCACCGGCTGCTGCTGAGGGCCTGGGTGTGATGGGTGCAGATGCCCCAGCTCCACTGATCCTGCTCCAATCTCCAGCTCTGATGGCTCCTCCAGCCCTAGCTTCTCAGGATGCAGTTCATCTGTATCCTCTTGCTGGGGCTCCTCTGGACTTTGGTCTCTTCTGTAAGTACCTCTGTTTGGAATCATTACTAATATGATATGAAAGGCAAGGTCTAGCAGAGAGCTGGAACCAACTCCAAATTAACAAGAGTTTTGACTATTGCAAATTTTCATATCAACATTAGATTTAGGCTTTAGAAAGCAATGGAATATGCATAAGACTTCTGTGAAAATTTATACATATGCATGTATAAGTGGGAAATACATTCTGTAACTACCTTTGTCTTGTTGCATGTGATTGATGGAGATCATTCCTGCATGTTGCCCAGGCCTGATAAAGTATGCTCACTTTCTGTAAGTCCAAACTGAGTCTTGGGGTATCTTTGTCAGCATTTTCAGTATCTTTTGGCAACCCAGATTGGACTTGCTTTTAGGATTTCAGATCTATGAAGGTCAATGATGCTTCAGTCAGCAACCAAGAACAACTTTGGAGGGGAACATCCACCTCTTCGGACTGTGTCTTTGAAGCAAGGATTCCACTGTTAAGAATGAAAGAATTAAAACATCCTTTTAGGGTTTTGGTTTGGTTACCTGCTTGTAAGTCAGTGGTGAAAGGTCTACAGGATGGGGCTTGAAAGGTAACTAATATGGATTTTGGGTTAAAGTTCCTAGTATTTGATATTTTGGTATATATGGTAATCCAGATTTTGGTATTAGGTATTTCTGTTTGTGCCCCAGTGGAGTACATAATTGTGATTTTGGTTTTGGTTTGATTCTCATTTGTCATTGTCTGTGTAATTGCCTGTGTGATTGTCTGCTTGAGGACAGTTTGTAACTGTCTGTCTGAACAGTGTGTGTGATTGCCTTAGTGAAGGCTTAGAGTCCTAACTGGTTTAAATTTGGAAAACTGACTTTAGAGCAGCTTGCTGACCTCTTTTGTGTAAACTGACTTTGACAGGGTTTGCTGTTTTGTTCTGTTTAAGATTTTGAGACCATGATCTGTTTCAGTTTGCTTGTGATGTACCAGCAATAACGTGTTTTAATATGGGTGCAGGATTATTGCAAGGAGATGTTTGTGTTGTTTAGAAATTCCCTCTGTGGTGCATTTTAATGCATTGGAAACAACTAGGTGGGCCTCCAGGGAGAACAGCAACAAAAGAAATTTTAATTAAATATGGTAATCAGTGGTGGCCATACCATAAATCAGATGAAGGAGAATGATGGTCTATTAATGGGTCACTGAATTATAATGCTTTGGTGCAATTAATGCTTTTTCTAAGAAGAGAACAAAAATGGGACAAGGCTATGTATTTGGGTATGTTTTAAATGTTGTAGAATTACCCAGAGCAGTAAAAAGAATGTGTTATAAATTTAGCTCCTAGTAATCCCCTTGTTTTAGCCTTGGAAAAAGATAAGGGGAAAGCTCTGAAAAATGTTGTTTTACTTGTAGTATTGGGCAAAGATGTTTTCAAGTTTATGAACAATAAAAAGACAGTTAACCTGAGGACAAAATTGGCTTGTGGATCACTCCTGGATGCTATCTTGGAGGGTCTTACAATGAGGGATGGGGTGCGGGGAGGGACTTTGGAAGCTCAGCTGCACAGTTTTAGCTGACGAAATTTAGCTGGCTGGGGCTGAACCATGACAGGAAAAGACTAGCTGATACTAGCAGTAATATCAAGTGAATTCAAGTTATATATGCTTATAGCAGATCAAAGACACTGCTTAATAGTGTCATGCTGTTATGCTTGGGAAAACAGAGGATTCTGTTTCATACTGCTCAAAGATTTTTCTTCTCAGTCCTCAGAATTTCAATGACTTTCTCAGCCAGGATCCTTGACTTCCAAAGTTAAATCTATAAGCAAAAACTTGAACTCCAGATAAACTGAACTCCAAAGCCTTTTCTGTCAGCTGCTTGTAATTCTTTTATGAAACGAGTAACGCATTTTAGGCAGAAGACCTAATCTGTATGTGGAGCCAAGACACATTATTTAATTTATAATGCATTCCTGAGTGGACACTTGCCATCAGAGTTGATTTTGTTATAAAATTGATTGATAAAAATTTAAAAATGTAAATATGGTTCCTTATCAGCTTATTAAGTAGTTGAAAAAAAAACATTGGCTATAAGGAATTGCAGCAGTAAAGTGGAAGTCGGTAAAGCAGGATGTAAATGGCAAGCAAATCAAGTGCTATTTCTTGATGATGTAGTTTGTGACATACCAATACATGACAAGAAAGCACTGCATTAAAAGGAAGATGTTTTTCCTTTTGTTAAAGTATTACATGACAATCATATTGTAACAGCAAATTTCCCATAAGAAAACATTTCTATAATGATAATAATTAATAAATAATAATTAATAATGAAATAATTATATTAATAATTAAAACAATGAGCTTACTCAGAAATAAACCCCATATTTTACTCTCCAGTTCATCTTCTAGGCACCCTGTTTAACTGCTGCTCACATTTTAATGATCTCAAATCTATGAGAATTGTTTTCAGTACTGCCATTGATTTTCGTACTTCAGGCTAAAATAATTATATATTTTAAAATGTAGTTAAAACATGTTGAGGTACAGCTACATTTCTAACAAACAATAATGCATGGTGGTAATGTGAGAGAACTTTCATGACTTTTAAAACTGGGTAATTTGAAAATAAATTAATTTGATTGACAGGATGTTTTTACTAAATCTGGAACTGGAGATCTTCCAGCCAGCCAAGTATTAAGGAAGATGCCAAAGAAAAGAAAAAAAAATGGGAGAGTTCATTCTGGCTAATAGCTTTGTTACTGTGCATAGATAGAATAGATTTAAGTCCCTCAGGACGTGGTAGGAATACTTCCTGCAAAGCAAAATTGCAACAGATAAGGGCAACTCTTGTTTTGAAATTAATCATTTGAGGCATTTTGATTTGAAAAACTTTCATCAAATCCAAAACCCAGTTTCTTTGTATCTAAACTTTTTTCAAATGCCAAAAGAAGCCTGCATACATTCTTGCTGGCATGGCCCTTGCCAGGGGTATTTCACATGAAGTTTTATATTAACCTTGGATTTTATTTTTGACATTTGTGCTGTTACCTCAAACAAGAGGACTCCATACTAAGAATGAATTTGTTCTCCCTCACACAGCTCTGTGTCTTGTACAACTGCACAAACTGAAATGAAAATCAAACATCTCAACTCCTGGTTTTGTGAAAAGGTTTTTAGAGTATTGCTTTTGGGACCAACACAAAGCAAGAACCCAGATCTGAAATATCAGATGTTGGTGCTCAGAACTGTTATTCACTTACTCATTGTGGATGTCATGATTTCTGGGAGGTGTTTGGGGAGCCACAAATGAACGATGAACTTGATTTCTCATACATTTATTTCATTTATCCAAGCTGCTGTAGCCAGAACTGTCTATGTATAAACTGAAAGCTAATTTAATGGTGTGAGCTGGATTTGGAAATCACACATGAGCAGAAATATCCTTAGAGGCATGTCCTGGCAAGTAGAGTGCATCTTGGACCACCGCTGTGTCCCACATTCCTTCAGAAGGCACACTGTATCCCCTGCTTCCTTGAGGGCATCATGAATGCTGGCAGAGTTAAACTACTCATCCAACCAGGCAGCACCTGGACAAAAGTTATTTATAAAATGTGTGTGTGTTTGTAAAAATGCCCATAAACCTTTGTCCACCTCAGTGTCTCTGCTGAAGGACCCCTGTGGTCCTTAAGTATAGAAAAACCACCAGAGTTTTCCTGAAAAATTACATCCATTTACTTTTGGCAAGAATTTCCCTTGTTCTGCTGCTAAGCATTAACACAAACAGTCATGCTGATTTCAATAAAACTACTCACTGGATTATGAACTTCTCAGTTCAACCACAATTTACAAGAAAGTCCTTACAGACCAAGAGGTTCCCAAGATTAATGTGGTGAAGAGTTTTCTTCCTTTCTTCATAATAGAGCTCTAATTCAAAATCCAGTACACAGAAAATTTGACTTGAACTTTTATAGCTGTGAATGAAAATCAAGTACTTCTGTCTTTGAGGCTCTCTCTGCTTAATTGATGAGCTTAGTTTGTCCAGGACAGACTTGGAGCAGATGGCATATCTAGTTGTGAAAGGGCTATGCAATGTCTGCTGAAAGTTTAGTCCTGTTTTGTTTACAGTCTTATGATGTTTGGCAGTTGTTGTTTTTTTTCATAATTCTGAGATCAGCTCCAAAATGGGCTGCGCCATGCCAACTACTGCGCAGACATCAAAAGCTGTAAGAGGTTTAGCATCTTCCAAGATTTAGCCTTGCTGGTGACTAGCCTTTTGAAGCCAGCACTTCACATGTGTTGTCTGTAAAGCAGTATTCTTTCCTTACACTGAATAAATAGTAGCTGAAAGATAACCATTCCTCCCCCTTTCCAATCCTCTCTCTTCCCTTCCCCTCCTACACTCCATTTTATCCTGCACAAGCAAGCATAAGCTCATCTACAGGATGCATTGCTTCTTCTGTGGAATAGTTCCTATTCCCAAACATCAGTGTTTCCTGTTCAGACTGATTGCTTTTGTTTTACTTTCCAAGGTCTGCTGTTTGGAGAGATGTAAGTGTTTTGTGCTTTTATTCTATTCCTAGGCTAGGGACTGCAGCAAATAGGAAATTAATTCAAACCTGGCATTCATTCAGTTCCTTCACAGCTCCCAAACATACACAAACCACTCACCTCCTGCTTACCATTTACTTTCTTCATATTTTACCCTACTGTTTGCATTACTTAGTCAAAAAGTGTTTTAATATAAATAAGCTGTGAGTTTTTGCAGCTTTCTCTGGTACAGCTCAGAGCTTAACTCTCATGTGCCTCTACTGATTCCTCTTGTTCTGACAGGATGCAAGTGGTAATCTTTCAACCAAATGCAAGGCACTGGGCTTACTTTCTAAATACCAAAGATAATGTGTCTTTTTCATAATGAAATTATAATCAAGGTCTGAACTTCCCTTGTCTTGGTAGCTCTGGGTCTCTCACTTTTGGAGGCGATTACACTTCCTAACAGTGAAGGATTTTTTTAAGACTGTTTCTACAGATCTTGATAGATTTAGCTTTGCAATGAGATGTGTCACTGTTCCAATATTATACTTTTGGAGTAGACTGCTGGTGTGCTCTGCAGACAACTCACTAATTTTAAAAGCACTATTATTTCCTGCTACAGAAATAATCTAAAACTATATCAAGCAAGTCTGTCCTTTCAAAGGTTTCAAGTTTAGTGTGGGCCTAAAAACCATATTGAAACAGGCATAAGATGAGTAAATTTCAATTCTCTCTGATCTTTCTTCAGGAAAGATGTCTGTGTGTGCTCCAGGCATCAAATTGTGTAATGAAAGTTAAACTCCCAGAGGTGTTGATTATTGCTTACACATCTGCAGTGCACCAGTAGTGGAAATGGCACACAAATAAACCCTGAAAGAAAACACAAGTTTTCTCAGAGTCTATGAAGTACACAGTTTCTGTAAAACTTTTTTAAAGTGGGTTACATATACCCTAGCCTGACTTCTGGTATGTGTACATTTACCTGGGATCTTAGACTTCTATTAATCTGTGGAAAGTTTTATCACTGGACCTATTCTGAATTTTTATGGATGCCAAAATGACAATTTATCTCCTGTCTTCGTATGCACATTAGTTTGAACACAGATGCTTTTTAAAATAATTATTAGGAGAAGCCTTAGTTTTTGCATAGATACAGATTTCACTACAAGTTCTTCACAGAAACCATTGTGAAACAGTAAATATCAAGAGACATTATGTGGCCTTGTCACAAAGTCTCACATTTGCACCTGGCAAAAGAATGACTGATAAACACATGGCCTTATAGAAAATTTCTCAGCTGAGTAGAAAGTCTGTAAACACTAACCTTTTTGAGGTCAGTGAAGACCTTTCTTCCAGAGTAGATGCATGGGCCTCGGTGTTACGTGCCAACCCACCCACAGCTTAAGTTCTTCAGCCAAAAACTGTGATCCTCAGAATGTCAATTGAGCTACTGCACTGTGAAAGAGCCAAAGCCCACAGCCACCTCTGCCTAACATCTAAATATTAGTATAGTACCTGCTTGTGAAGGTGCTCATGAGGACATTTATCTGCCCATGATGAGCAGTTTGCCCCTAGCTCTTGCAAAAGCTCTGCTGGGCCACTGCTGATTCAGTGCTGTCCATGCAGGAGCCCACCAACCTGCTGGCAGTACCTCTATGATTGTGAAGAATACTTTCTCTGTAGTCACTATAGTCATGCAGGGAGGGACCGATCTGGGTGTAACCTCTTCCTCTGCTTCTGACCTGTGTCTCTGGAGACAGCCTCACTTCACAACCAGACACCCAAAGAAGCATCCTGATACACCAGCAAAATTCTACTTGAGTGTAATGGGAAAGGGGGGAACAGCTCCTAACTCATTTCATAAAAGTGTCTGTCTGTCTAGCATAGAAATTTAGTATTTAAATGAGAACTAAGCTCTTTGTCTACCAGTAGTTAGCTTGCCAGCAGTAAATTTGCTCTCTACAAATACCTGAAGGGNGTGATTCTGTGATTCTGTGAAATGAGAGCCATATCCTAGTCCTTGTTCTATGGAGTATTCACTTACCTCAGTACATGTATGCCTTACATAAAATGTGTAAATAGACAGTGGGACAGAAGTCCACACTGGGGAATGCTTCTTTTCTACTCAAAGGCTTCCTCAAGAGTGGCTTAAACGATTGCCTTGGGAGAGTTTGTACAATCACTCGAGGTTAATGAAGTGATCCAAGCGAAAACACGCATCAAGAAGCGCAAAGCACCTGAAAAACAGAGAATGAAGAATATTGAAGAGCTTTGTCTAAATTGCTGTGGTTTCTTAAATTTGTAATAAAGAACTAACACAAATTTTTACTAGGAAGGGAACAAAAATTAAAACATATATTTTGCACCCTTCAGGTTAAAAAATATTTTAATAGAATTTTTTGATCAATCAAATTTTCTTTTAAAGTCCTCTTTATGGATCTGAAAACTCTCTTTTGACCTAAGTGTAAATCAATAGATAAGGACAATTTCCCACTGACCTTATTGGAAACTCATTGGCTATTTGGGAGCAGTGAAGTTTAATGTTACAATAAACAAAATGTGACCACAGCTGAAGACAGCCTAACATGGGTCCATTAATAACAAAATGGATAAAAACTTTTGTTTTTTAAAGGACACAGCTATAGTGTGTTTCAGGCAAAGACTTGCTACTGGCATGCAATTCAATTCCAATCTAAAACCAGTGTGACCTTATTAGCCTTGTTTAGACTTGTGGCCTTGCTAACCATTGATCACTGATGTTTGGTCAGTTCTTCCCTCTTTCAGATGACATGGTGATAGGAAATATCAGACCAAGATAAAGTCTCATACCAGTAAGTGTTCATTCATCACGCAGGAATTCCTTCCACCAATTTTCTTCCTTTTATTATTTAGATAGTCTCATCTTTGGCACATCTTTCCATACCATAGTGGGACAGATTGATAATTTCAGTGGTGCATTCTTTCAGACATGATGAAAACAGATATTTATTTAAACACCTGGAAAAGGAAGCAGCTAATCAATAAAGCATTGGGAACAATATTGATGCTATCTAATAATGCTGATGATGGAAGCAGTGCAATTGAATTGTTTTTATGAATGAAGCTTGAGCAGACTTTGGGCTTGTTAAATCACAGTATGGTTTCGTGCACTTTTGGCTGTAAGTTTGTTGAATCTGGCCTATGAGGAAGTTTATTACAGCTTGTCTCCATGGAATTATAGCCAATGTTTTTGTTTTCCTAATTAAATACCTGACTGATGTTAATTTCCCTCAAACAACTCAGACAAGTGTTATCATTGCCAGCTCATACTGACATCAAAACAAATAGAATTTCAGCTTTTTCTAATTTTAAGTAGTTTTCAAAATGACAGTATATATAAACAGTAGCTAATCACTGAGATTAATTTTCATATTCTTAATCTATATTCTTTCAATTATTCACCTAAGAATATCTTTTACTCCTTGCTTACTCCCACCTACTATTTGACATCACAACTTTTCCCAGAGATAATGAAGTATATTTTACATTTTCATTTTTGTATAGGCTTTGTATAAGTTTTTAAGGCATTCTCTTATGAAAAGATTTAATCTTCATAGAATCATAGAATAGATTGGGTTGGAAGGGACCTTAAAGGTCATCTAGTTCCAGATAGCATCTACAACTTCCCTGGGCAACCTGTTCCAGTGCCTCACCACTCTCATAATCATCATCTCATCATCTTCAATATGATTTAAATCTTACATTGATTTCCTAAACCCCCGCTGTCCCCAGCTGACACCACAGAATGAATTTAAATCATGTCAAAACTTGTTGGAAATTGTAGTTGATGTAATTCAAAATAAGGAACATGTACAGTGGATGAAACCAAAAACAAAGGAAAGTGAGTTTTGACTTATAATATAGTCAACACAATATAGTTAGCTTAATTATGTTATTTGCTCTGTGAAAACATAAAAAATATAAAACAAATCTTTTCAATTTTACCTGAAAAATTCAATCCTGGTTTTGATGCAACACTCAGTCTGCATTTAGCTATTATTTACTTTATTTCTGCCTCCTCCAGTCAAGTAAACATTTACAAAATTTGAGCAAGTAGAAATTTCTAAGTGAATATGCTCTTTGAAAAATGAAAGTCAATGTGTATTCTTCTGGAAATACTGAAATAACATATTTTAACAGCTATCTTTTTTTTTCCCCTCTGGTTAATGCCAGTCTCTGAAGTGCTAGCTTTTGGTAAATTTTCTCTTCATCAAAAGGTAGTTAGTTAGTCACGCTGTAAATAGAAAATACTGTAAAAGTACATAAAAATGAGATCTTAGTAATTTAGGGCAAATATGAATAAAACATTCTTTGAGAAGCCAAGTAAGCTAAAACATTCTTTCTGTTGGAGGTGATGTAGAAAATATGCGAGACAGAAAACACCTTCAATTTCTCTCTCCTCCAAGCTAACTCGTAACCAGCGGTTACATGTGAGGCACTTCCGCGTGTGCTTTAGCACCATCTAGCAACCCTCCGAGATAACTGCATGGCATCCTCTGCTTTTCCTTGTGCAGGGATGTCTTTAAGCAGAAACCTAGACTATAGCTTTTATTTACGCCAAATATAGTCGTGGATGTTGCCAAATAATATGCTTTAATATTAAATAATATCCAGGACTATTGGGGCAAGTGAAGATGGTATTTCCTAAGTGTGTAATGCTCGTAAACTGCACCACAGGGTGCCTGGCGAGCCCTCTCTCCAGAGCTATTTGTACATGGACTATGACTCATGATTTGCTGATGCATATACAGATTTCTTAGGTATGTGCTGATACGGTAGCACACAAGGCCCTCTTATCTGGTAACAAATGTAGAAGAAAGGGTGACCATTAAAACTGGATACCTTTATATGAGTTACATTAAGATCATTCTTTTACTGGATGTCTCCTAGTGCAAATCACACCTATCTTGCAGTTGCGTATAGCTCTGCATCACCTATTTTTATCACTGTTTCTCTGAAGCAGACATTAGCCAGTGATAATGTGTGGGACATTTCCTTTCAGTTGCATATCTTCAAGCACTAAGCTAGACAGCAACCTGTGGCTAAAACAGCTCAATTTTCAGAACTGTAACAGAGAATGCTTTTTTAAGTAATAGCACTGATGCAGAGTAACGTTTTTTGGCTGCTCTTTAGGGAAATAAATAAGAACTGAATGCTAACAAAGTTCAAAATGTCTTTCTGCACTACTGCACACAGAAAAAAAAAAGAAGAACAAAAGAAAAGATTTATTTTGCTCCATCAATATTAGAACTGCATTAGTCCAGCAGAAGGAAAGAAACTATCTAACAGTGACAAAATAAGTCCTAGAAAATAAGATAAAATAACTTCAGATGCTTGTTTGCATAGTGAAAGTCTTGCAATGTGTTCAGAGTTAGGAGTTCAGTGCTGGAGAAAATGAATGCCCTTACCTTGCTAACTGAGTTCTGTGTATACAAAAAGAAAATCACCCAAACCAACAAAATCAAAAGTGCTTTATCATACACTCAAGTACATCTTTCAGATTTCTGCCTGGAGGATGTCACTGCTAATCTACTGTATGATCTATAAAGCCAAACTCCTTCCTGATGATTAAGACAAGTCGCTCAGACTCTTACAGCAACAAATCTTCAGTTGGTTTTGAGGATGTTTCAGGAAAAAAAAAATCTCAAAACTGAAATGTGAAGAAATTGAAACTTTCTGCTAGAATTAGACCTGTTCTGATTAAACTTTCATTTGGAATGTTTCTTTTGGTTCCCAGTTGGATTTTCTTGATAAAATTCTAGCTGAAAAGAATTAGAACAGAGCATGATGAAGCCAAGTGCTCCAAGACAAGAACCATTATGTCTAAATCAGTTCTGAGAAGTGATAGTCCGAATTACACTAGACAGCCTCCAATCTAGCACATTGCTTTGCTACTTTTTAGAAATCTTTTTCTCATTCCTGTACAAGACATTATTTTTTTTTTTTGCAACACAATCCCATTATTTCTTGTACTACCTACCCAGGACATCAAGAAATATCTCTCTCGAGGGCTGTCTTTTGCCTAGGCAACTTTGCTACCATGTCCATTCTCCAAACTTCTCTTTAGGCTATAAGTCCCAATTCCTTCAGTAGTTACTCATAGGTTTTTAGACCCTCCTGATCACTCTTGGTGTGCTCTTGTCACCTGGGGCTTAGGGAACTCATGTGGAAAACATGTGCTCTTGCTTTGCCAAAGTCAGGCACAATGAAAACAAAAGCAAACAATAGAGCTATAAGAGACAGCATTGCAAAACAGTACCTCTGACCTAAGTTTTATGTGCACTTTCAACAGCAGATGACTTTGAAAGTACACAGTAATTTGGCCTAGTTTAAGTTGAGCAAAGATGCTCAAATCTGTTAACAATTTTATTTTACATCATTCTATGTTCTGATAGGAAGCCATGAAATATGCATAATATTCTGATGTCTGTAACTTGTCTTGTCTTTAGCAATGCTTGCAAGCTACTAAGAAAATTGTCAGCCTGAATTTGTTTAAAAAACCAAATTAATTCGCTCAGGGTTTTTAATGCATCCTGTTTGTAAGTAAAAGAAAAAAGGAAGCCATTTCTCCCGAGAAGGCGTATGTCCTCCATATCATGTTAAATAATTAAGAGCACTTACCACACTAGCAATTATTAGGAAACATCTCCTGGAGGTGGCCTCTTGCTCTCAACAAACACATTGACTAGTTTTGACAAACGTCATTGGTCTCAGAAACATGCTTATTCCTGGTAGCACATTTAATGATCTACAGAGCATGTCCCCCCTCTAATACTTAGCTGTTAAAGAAAGCACCTCCTACACCCTGCAATTAAAGCATAGTCTGTAAAATAATTAGTCACAGGGAAAGAATGTCAGACAGGAACAAGGGTTCCTAAGATCACAATCATTGCAGCAATAATCATTGAGCAAACTAGAGATCTATTCAGAAAGCTCCTCAAAGACATAATCTCAATGCTAACATTATTTTATAAGGAGAGTTTAAGTGCAAATTAAAGAAATAGTCCAAGTGGGTGAATTTCATAAAATTATACTGCTTGGTTATTTATATAAAAAACCCCAAAACATTGCTAAATTAGGATTCCAGTCCTTTTGCAAAACATGTCAGAGGTGTAAACTCCTATGTGAGAACAAGTTAACTAATATGAAATCTCATTAGGGTAGATTAGGATACTGGAGCATATCTCTTATGAGGAAAGGCTGAGTGAACTCAGTCTGTTTAGCCTGGAGAAGGCTGAGAGGGGGCCTTATCAATGCTTATAAACATCTAAAGGACAAATGTCAAGAGGATGAGGCCAGAATTTTCTCAATGATGCCCAGTGACAGGACAAGGGGCAAAGGGTATAAACTGGAACACAAGTAGTTCCACCTGGACATGAGGGAAAACTTCTTGAATGCAAGGTGACAGAGTACTGAAACAGGCTGCTCAGAGAGTTTGTAGAGTCTGCTTCTCTGGAGAGATTCAAAACCCAGGCAAGCATATTCCTGTGCAACCTGCTGTAGTTGAACCTGCTTTAGCAGGGGAGTTGGACTAGATAATCTCCAGAGGTCCCTTCCAGCCCCTACCACTCCGTGATTGTGTAATTCTGTTATTCTTTAATAAAATTTAAGTTCGTAGGCTGGACAGATGTAGTTATCTGACTTCACTTTCATGAAGCAGCCAAGTTTTCTTCTTCCTGAGTCTTCACTGGGCACTGGCTACACAATAAATTTCGGTGAGTTCCTGTACAAAGTTTCAGCAAAGTTGTCACCAGTAACAAGTGTATAACATATCCTGTATCTCTTGACAATGCAAATCAGCCTTGTATCAAGCCCATCTTTTATTATTGATAGCTTCTATTGACCTTGGAGTCTTTGCTATATAACAACGTGGGGTTTTTCTGTGTCTTTTCAGTGTTTACAGTTAGCAATTGGCTTCTTGTTCACAAATGGTCTTTGTTATTAAAATTCTATCTTACTATAAGGGATTTCCCCATTTTCAAGGGTGCTTGGTATAATGGAAGGCAAGCAGCAGATGGTTCATACAAAATCTCATTAGTGTCTCTGAAAGAATGTTTCATTACTGTGTGGGTGGAAACATCCTCTATTTTAAAAGTAATTGTAAAATAGCAACTCTAATGTGCAGCACACAATATTCCAAGTTTTATGTAGTTATTGCCTTAGATAAGACCCAAGAAGAGAGGCAGTCAGGTCTACAGAACCATTTTTGACCTCCTGTATGTCACTATGCCTGTATTTCCTTTTTCCTTGCTGTTTCCATCTTACCTCATAGCAGAAGTTCTTTAACACAGAGATTATCTTTCACATATGATCTTATAACAAAATAGTGATGCATTTGTGCAGCTAAGGCTTCTATGCTTAGTGTAACAGAGATAAACAACAGTAACAAGAAGAAAATTACTGTAGGCCTTTATCCCGCTGTGATGTTAATGTGCAGGAAAAAAAGTCTGAGGGTGCCCTCCATGAGGATCTGAGTATTGGGCTACACATTCATGAGTGGAGGGATTAAATTCAAGCCATGAAGTCAGAGCAATTCAAACTGCAATCCCTGCATGCAGGTAAGTAGGCTTTACTTTTTTTCCCATAGCTTCAGTTAATAAAAGCTTCGAAGCAGAAGAGGAATGGGGAAATAATCTGATAGCAATTAGGAACTTACCTGAAACCTGGCTTGCTTGAGCAGATCATGCCGTTCTGAGATCCACGCTATAAGTCAGCTTGAATAGCCCTTGGTATGAAGACCAATGAAAGAGAGAAAAGTGAATATTTTTGCTGTGGAGTATGTTGTTTGAGTGTGTCAGTTACAGGCAGCACCCCTCTTTTTTTTGCTTCCTTAGTAGATAACCTGTTTAAGAAAGGAGAACAACTTAAATTGCAAATTTTTGTCTTAAATGAACTATTCAAAAATTCACTGGAAGAGACGATTAGGCTGCAACATTTGCTTGTTGTGAGTATTGAGACTAGCTCAAACACTTTAATATTCCTGAAAAGACAACCAGATAATACCACAAACGACCAATCAAAAAACATTACATTTTCCCCCTCTACATCTTCACTTCTAATTATGAACTTGAATATAAAATCACAGTAATACTAAGATGGTGGCTGTAACTGCACACACTAAGCAACCATATATGCACAATCAAACTGCTTGTGTTACAACTGCAACCTAGTGGGGCAACACTACATTTACTATATTTAAGCACTGCTTTTCCTATGATCATTACTGACAGATAGTATAAAACCTGTCTGTTTCTTTGAGTAAAAAATCTTTTCTTTCTAGCAGAACTGGCTATTTTCTGAGACTCATGGGTAGATCTAGTAAATAACAATTTGATTCTAAGTTGAAATTTATGTGTTTTTTCAGTGAAGTTTTCAATATGTCAGGAAACCAGCATGTTCTTTCTGATTTGTTCTAATTGACTTTTTTCTAGAAAAAAAATTGAAAACATCTGGACTGTAGACTCAAAACTGTACAAAATGTAATCATTTGCAGAAATGAGTTCTATAAAATTTGCCTGTAAACAAGAACTTAACACTGTTACCTGTGGCAGGTGAAGGGAGGTAAGTGGTTGCCATCATCCTGGTGCAAGGGCTGCTAAAACAAGTAGAACATGTTCTTAAGAGGAACTAGTCTGGCAGACAACCACATTACTAGCCATGTGTGTCATTATTACCTCCATATCTATCATTTACTAAATAAATTTTCTAGGAAGAGAAAATGAATGAAAAATGATGTCCACTTATAGTTGGATATTATTTCTCAGCTGTGCTTTATAAACTGTCAATGTTTTTATTTTTAGTAGGTAAGTTTGCAACTTTTCTTTTGAGTATGAGGGCAGTCCTTACGTACGTTTTAAATAAAGTGTCTGTGTAGCAGAAAAATATATTTTCTAATGAGCAAAATCTGGATGAAAGTGACCAGTTTGTATTGAAATAGCCTCAAATTTTGCAGGAGAATAAATAATATTTTTTCCCCAATATATTGTAATATGAACAAGTTAAAACTTTACAAGGAAGAACGTTGATTTCTTCTAAATTTCTATGGAAATCTTCCCACCAATTGGCTCTATGGGACTGGGACTCCAGATTTTTATGCTGCCCACTACATTTAGAAATACCAAATCTCTGACAGCTCATGGTCTAAAACAAGGTTTCATGTAGTTAGTTCCTGTTTTTCCCCATCAATGAGACATAACATTATATCTTTTACTCTGGGCCGAATAAAGCTGGCTGGTCAGCTCTTGGTAGCTGACTTTTCTTCTCATGGGAAGCCTTTCACATGCTAGGAAAGAACTGACGGACATTACGTCAGAGTTTTAGTGCTGCAATGGGAAACTTCAAGCACGAAGACCTGTAGGTCGAGAGGAGACTTGTATGGGTCTGAGGTCTCACTTGCACTCCCAGCATCAGTCCCGTGCAGTGGTTGGACTAGTGCTAGGGCATTGTGTTAATTCCAAGAAATTTAATTTTTGATCAAAAATGTTTAAAGAAGTTATTGTTTCCAGTCTAACCTCTTTTTTTTCCCAGCTTATCAGACTTTAGCATGGAAATCTGGGATGCTTTTTTTTTTTTTGTTCCTATATTTTTTTTCTGTTGAATTAACTGAAGTTTACTAGAATGCTGTGACTAATGGAACAATATTAGAAAGCTAGTTTTAGTACCCATTATATTGGAACAGTCTGTTATTACTTTCCCAGCCAAGCAAAATCTACTAACTTGTGTGATTTTGGCAATACTATGTGTTTTGGAGAAAATCTGCTATTGTTTTGTCATCTTATGTCATACCAGACCTTAACTCTTTTACATAGATGAGCACTGGACAATTACAGGCATTAGCTTCATGGGTATTTTGCCTAAATTTTTGCAGCAATTTCTACAAAGTGTACTTAGACAAAACTCATCTGAAAATAAAGCTCACAAGTTCAAAGCAATCAAGGTTGGTTGAAAAACAATTCTTTGAGAACTGCATTAAGGTGAAATAAAAAATACTCTTCACTAAAACAAAACAAAGGCCCTTACCAGACATTCATCCCATTCATCCAATATTAATTTTCAGCACAAGTATGAAATAAATGTGAAGAGAAGGACCATCTAGGAATTAACATACAAATAAGAATATGAAGCTTTCTGCATTGTCTGAGTGTTTCTACAAAAGTAACCCTCTAAATCAAAATAGCCCAGGCCACATGTGTTGACAGACTCATACTTGCTGTACAGAGGTACCAATTTGCAATAAAACAATTTGTGTAAGGATGAATTTGGAACATGTTAGAGCTTTCTGATTGACAAGACAGATAACAAAAAGTGTCTGATAAGAGAACATATCAAGGCTTATCACTGGCTCTTTGCAAACATTAAACACAGGCAGGAGCTACGACAAGATCGCTGTATATATATTGCTCATGAAACAGCTGTTCTTTGTCCTGTTATAACACTGTCCAGGACTTAGACTACAAACATTTAAATTCTTTAGGAAATCAAGCCACCTCCTCCTAAAAATACTTAATGGAAAGAATTTGAAATTGTTACTTCCTGATTTTTATGATTTCATAGTTCTATGCGAAATAATTTTTATGATAGAAGTTTACCTAATTTATGTCAAATTGGAAAAAAAATTGGAAAATGAAATGTAATAAAAATTAGAAGGTTGGTGTCTTCCACTGCTGCATCNTTCTATGATTCTATTATCTTAAAGTAGCTCACCAGCTCTGAGGAAATATAATGTCATGAACAACTGAAACTCAGCAGTTCACTCATTCCATAGGAAAAGAAAAAGGGACCAATGCGAAGTTTGATACTCAGGCCAGGTGATTAGGGAACTGGTTGTATTGCATCCCCCCTCTTGCTTGTTTTCTCTCCCTAGCACACTAAATATTTCTTCAGCTGCAGAGATGATAGACACTGTGGATTATACTGTCCCTCACAGTCTGTCCTGTAGAGGGCAGATGGCTCTGGATCTCAGAAAGGACTTACAGCAGGTCTGTTACTTACTGTCCCATCCACTTAGCATCTTCCCTTCCTTTGGTTTGAAATCTCAGACTCATTTTATGTAACACCAAAGTCCGTGTTGAATGCAATAGAGCAAATTTCTTATCCTTTGCTTTAAAGTTCTGTTAAAAAAAATCGTATGAACCTTTTGATTTTTTCTGAAGGAGAATACATCATTAATATCATGGTAGTAGAGTACACGATAGACATATTTAGAGGTTCTCCACACATAGCAGCATTTCAGTGGCCCAATATTTCAACTCTTTTGGACAAACAAAGGTGGTAAAACAGAATACTGATATACTGAAATGTCATTCATCATTCAGTGTTACAGATGGTGATACAGAAAGTGCCAAGTACAGAAAACTGTGTACTAAAACCAACATACGTCTTCAAAAAATCAATATGCTAAGTAATAATAAGTACCCTGAAAGAAAATATATTTGCAGAAGCTCAGCTACACATGAAGAAAATGGATGCTAGTAAAGAACAAATGCTCAACAAGAAATAATACAGCAATTTTTAATCTGCTCAAGATTTATCTATGGAAAATTTTAGCAATTCTTCTATTTTGCAAACCATATTTTATAAATTGCACTAAATTAATGCAATATGTATTTTACCTCCCAAAGAAGATGCATTTTGGGAAGCCAAAGATCTACCTTTCTGTTAAAAGTAGGCTAATAAATGTCCATGGAGATATAGAAGAGAATCCCCCAAATTAAGTTATACATCAGAATCAAAAAGAATGCTTAAAGAATTCTATACAGTCTATACACTGATGTAGGCTACATTAAATAAGAACATGTCCAGCTTTATTTTTATTATTCAGTATTCAGATTTAAATAAAAAATTAGAAGACAAAAAGCCCTTCACACTTTAACAACTCTTAAAAAACATGTCATTGATATTTGTATCTAAAATGAAATATAAATAATGGTAGAATATTGTAATTAACTTGCATTAGGTTGCTTATTCTGACTAACTTAGAAGAACTCCATACCTCAAGGCAGGATTCTTTGTAGTAAGGCCTATGTGCATAAGACTGAAAACTTCACAACATTCTTGCTGTTCTCAAAGTCAGAGCAAACTGAAAATAAGAACAATTTTTCACACATGAAAAGTTCCAGAAGATAACCCACTAAGGTGTGTTAGGTTGAGATCAAGGAAAGTTCCATAATTAAAATTACTATTATACTGGAAGGCTGTACCACAAAAATTCCACAAGACATTGCAAGATATGTATTGTTCTGCGCTATACATAAAATGAACTCCTACTTTAAAGACCATGAATAATCTATCCTGACAGTACTGCTCCATGCAACGGGACTAGTGCATCACACATATCATGAATGTTATACATGCAGAAATCTCAGCCCCTTGCATGAGCACATCTATAAAGCGCCTGAATCCATGCAGATCCATGTCTACCACACCCAGAACAATAGGTATCATTTGATTATCCTTGTGTGGAAGTGGAATATCCAGGGAGAAGTCTTCCAAGATATTTTCTCTATGTTTAATTTCTAGCCTGGCTTCTGGGAAGGCAGCACAGATTGACTGCTAAAATGTTGAGGAACCACAGACCTCTTACAGCAAACCAGAAGGACTAGCACAAACTCCTAGACATGAAAGACAGGATTTATTCTGTATCACAGATATCCCTAGCAATGAAGATACTACCAAAAAATGAACTGATATTTCAGTAAAAAAACAATTTGAAGAATAACACCACAGGGACATTTTGCAGAATCTGGCATCCATTTAATGTGCTGTGCAGCATGTAAAAGTGCCTGCTGGACTACTGAGCCTGTTTGTTGTGAAATGTCTTATCTAAAAAGCACACAAAAGCCTTATTATACAGGAGATTTGAGATAAATTATAGCTAAATCTATTAAGAGATGCAGACTGTTATTATAATGTCTTTCAAATTTTTTTCCTGAATAATTGAATATCTTTAGTTCTGGATTGGGGACCGTGAACTATAGATCTCAAGGATTGTTGCTGTTACATATAGGTTCTTTAAAACAAGTTACTTTATTTTTTTCTATCTTAAATTACACCTTATTCCATCTTATTATTCCATTTTTTCCGTCTTATTTACACCTAACAAGCTCAGAAAGAAGATCTTCCACACATAGCTCATAATGTCAAATTCACTGAAATATATAGACAATGCTTTAATTGTAAAAGGTTTGCGCCCAGAGTTTGATGAATAGAAAGTCTGCCCCTAAATTGATTTAATTACAAATTCAGTCAGGAATGCTTATCATTCTTTTATAATCTACTTCAGATTATAGAAAGTTAGAACAGTTTCCTTTAGCCCCCAAGACGTTTTTAAAAGCAAGATGTTCCTTTTTCCTTCACTCAAATAATTCTGTTGTTCCTGCCTAAGAACAATGCCTCGCTCATTTAAAGAAAGCTTTTTTTTTAACCTGTTGCTATGCTAAAGATACAAGCTGCTTTCTTGGTTCATTTTATGAAAAATTATCTTGTTCAACGCTAGCAGGACTTTCAGGGTCTGTCCACTGGATATGAACATAACTTCTCCATGCAAACTCAGAAAGAAACTCGGACATGCAATTAGTACTGATCTCTAAATGAGGTCTGCTGAGAATTACCAGATCTTAAGAGAAATCAACAATCAACAAGCTCCAGAAATGCAGCCTAAGCACCATATCAATGCTGATTCTCTGAATGAAAATAACAGTATTTGTAACACTTGCTGTAAGCAAGCATGAAATTGGAGGCCGTCTCAAAAGGATAAATCCATGGTGCTGTATATAGAAGCACTTCATGCTAGGAAATGGACTTTAATTAGAACATCACTGGTGTCAAATTTCTAATGAAATGTTTAAAGACAAATGCAGATAGCAGAACCTTGGGAGCTCTGCTAATGTAGAAATGGCTGTTAATTGCTGGGAATTTACATTTTTACATCAACACAAAGTCTGAGAAACAAAATTTATAAAGAGACGCAAAGGCTTTGTATGTGTCTAAGCTCTTTTCAGATTGCCATGTATATGGTGTGTTCAAACCACTGTGGAGCATCCACAAGCTCACAGACCCCTCCCTACCACCTTCTCTGCTAGGGCAGCTCTTGAGGATGAACTCATATTTTCCCAACCATGTTTTACTAGTACTTGCACACACAGATTACAACAGAATACCTGCTTCTGCATTTAGAGGTAGCACTGTTTGACTCAGTCTTTTCTAAGGTGACTGGCAGGCAGACAAGGATTGTCATTGTGATAGCTTCATTGCCTGCTTCCCTGAATCTTTCCCATCACCACTGGAGTGTGATGTAACTATCCTCTGAAGCATAATATTCTGCTGAGCCCCACATGGATTTTCAGTAAGAAATCTGGTAACAGATTATTGCTTGTCTTCAGTGAATAACCCAAGCTTTTCCAAAGGGTTTCTGAGGACCAGACCATTAAAAAGGTGATAAATTTAAAACTACAGATACCAATGAATGGAGTCATTTGAGGGAAACTGATCCAAATTCATTCTAACACTCCTGAAGATGCCCGTGAAAGTAATATAGGGACACGGACAACTCAGTTAAAAATCTGACACACTCTCCAGCTTGCCAAACCAAATTCAAACTCTTCCTCTGGCAAAAAAAAGAAAACCAAAAAAATAAAAATAATAGTACCATACATATGTTTTTCTTTACTACTCAAAAACCAAAATACTACAAAATTATCTTCAAATTGATGTCTTTTCATAAAATTGATATTTTGGAGCTTGGTTATGTCAAAATATATCTAAGTACTTTTAAAGTCATAAAAAAAATCACAAACAGAGAAATGGTAATTTGGGAAGAGTGGGATGGAGAGAATCTCTTGAGAGGAACATGCAGAAACAACCTGTGCAATGAAAATCTATTCTGCAGGCTGTTGTACTTCAATACCAGAATATGGCTGTGCAAAAAGCCAGAGGGAAGCAGTGATGTGTATCTGCATGTATATATTTGTGACTATACGCTTCAGCAGATTAAAGTGTCTTTCTTGAATATCTGGCTAGAATACCAGAGCATCAAGGTAACAGTGTCAGAAGTGTCATGGACAAACAAGCATACTACAAAGAAAGAAAGCAATCAGTTCACAGATGAGGAATGTGGAGACTGTTCCTGAGTACCTCTGTCCTACTACATGCTGCTATCCGCAGACACAACCTTCACACCAGAGGTAGGCTCTCAGTCTTACAAGCACCAAACTCTTCCTCTGGCATTTGTTTGTTTGTTTGTTTAAATGGGTGGGTTTTTGTTTGTTTGTTTATACCAACTACCTTTCTTGTCCAACTCATCCTGCTCTAACAATTCCCAGACTCTACCTATCACTTTTCATGTGAACATTTGTAGGAGGTATATATTGAGAGTGTGTGAAAAAGGCAAACACGGATTCTAAGAAAGAGACCTGTAGGGGTCCTGTCTCAGTCCAGTTCTGTTTCAGCATAGATTCTTGCAGAGATTCAAAACTTGATAGGACAAGGTTCTGGGCAAACTGAGCTTGACTGGCCCTGCTCTGGGCTGGGATTGAGGAGGAAGTTGAAGTCTTGCACTGTATCTCAGCAGGGCTGGCTCCAGAAGAGGCAGAGTTGGACATATGGCTGGGAAAAGAACTCCTCTAGGAAACCCACAAGAAGCCGAGTGGCACAGTGAACACCAGTAAGGAACTTAGAGCAGAGCTTTATTTGACTATGAGCCAGCCACTTTTATCCCCTAAATATGACAGCCTAAGTGAGCCTCCTTTGAGCTATTCCTCCTGGGCAGTGTGACTGCATGGTGATGCTCTTCTTGCACCTCTCAAGGGTGCTACTCAAAGCAATGAGATCTTTCACTAGTGGAAGACCATTGGTAAGCTCCATTTGAATCCTCCCTGGATGGCAGCTGGACTGCATGACAAGGTAATTCTCCTCTTTTACAGGTATTAGTTGTTAGCCTAAATAAGTAACATTTTTAAATAAAATAAACTATTTAAAGTTATAATATTGTGTGATTTAGTATGCTGTTTGATTAGATTTCTTAGCAAGAGCAGCAAGACTTGCACTGAAACACTAGGCCACAAGCTAGGCTTCTTCAGTTATAAACTCTCCCAGCACATACAACTTGTTTAGCCACAACAAGTCTTCAGAGGTACAGATCAACACAAGATAACAACCTGTCTAAAGACAACAAAGGAATAAGAAATATGACGAGTAGTGAGAAGACCTTAGACCTAAAAATTACTACTAATCAAACCACCACAAGTGGTGGTGGTAAGTGTAAGACTTGTAAGAATATAATCACCCAGGATTTGCTCGGTTGACATCATCCTCTCCCTGCAGAGTTGACTGCTCTCTACAGTGTCAGTCTCTCTCTCTTTGGAGCTGTCCATGTCGCTATTTCCTTCTATTAAACTATTTATTTTATAAAATCGAATGCCTGAGAGTCTGCTTAGCAAAACCTCAGATTTGAACTCTGGAGCAAACTAACACTGGACATCAAGATGTGAATGTAAGTGAATTGAGGTTAATCACTATGAAACTGAAATCTTATCTAAGTGACATAGGGAATCGAGAGTGCACATATCATCCTTTGGCTCTAAACACATATAATTATTTTGCTATAAGCATATTTGAACTTATTTTCCTTTATGTATTTCCTCCATGCTGTAATAGCATGACCTTATCATCAAGTGTATTAGGTTGCACTTTTATTTAAACATGGATTTTTTCTAAAAAACTCAGTCTCTGCAGAGGTTCACATCCCTATCTGGTAATGTACTCCTTACTTGTTAAGGAAGGAAACAGGAATGACACCAGGGATCTAAGTACTAATTTTTACCTGCTGAAAAATACCCCAAACAATCAATGTTTTTGATGCAGTCATTTAACATAAATATTTTACAGTCTGTCCATTTACAGAGAGGAAAACTAAAGCATTGTTAGAGGTGAAGTTACCACATAGGCAACATGAGTGTGCTTTCAATGGCAGAGAGTTCCCAGAAATCTTGATACCTCACTCTGTTGTAAAAGACAGACATTTTTAACAAGTTCTGTTAATTCAGAATGAGATAATTAAAAGTTACATATTAAAGTGCAGGAAACATTTCTGAGATGAAATTAATTTTATTAAGTTATTTCAAATACTAAAGTTTATTAAGAAATAGAGTTTTTATTCCTTTAATTGAATTTCTGGCACTAAAAGCTTGGTAATGATCTGTAAAGAAATAATTGGAGTAATGTATATTTTATAAGTGATAACAATAAATTCTGTCACGCATCTATGGGATGGCTTGTGACATTATATCAGACACATCATACGGAGATGCACTTAGCAATTCTGTCTCAGAAGAGGCCAGGACTAAGATGGGTTTCATTAAGTCGTACTCCTACCTCTGGTAGTGCTTGAGGTAAGGGCACAGGGAAAAGGGAAATCTTTTGTTCCCATCCACAGATCCTGAGCAATTCCTGCCTGCTATCTGCAGTTTTCACCCCCTGTCTTTTCTGTCTAACAGAATGGCTGCCTTTACTCCAGGGGCATAAACCTTGATGTGGGTGGTCTGGCCAGGGAAGCAAAATGTTTGCAGTTAGTCACAAGGTTCAGTGAAGGCAGAAGAGTCCTTTTAATCCTTAAAATCCTTAAAAAATATTAGAATAACTTTCAAATCATGTGTAAACACAGCCTATATTCTAGTTATCATGCATTTTCTTTGAATTGTTAATACCTGGGCAAAACTGTAAGGAAGTACAGTCATGTCTCCTTTTATTAAGTAAACAAAAAAAAGATCTTTCTTGTTCTAAGAATTATTCGCCAAATGTATTATTAAGTATTACATAAATTCTGAGATTAACCCCTCTGTACTTTGTTTATCCAATGTTAAAACGTATCGCATTGACAGGCATGTTGTTCATGCTACAATGAACTGGAAAGATAAAAGCCAGTCAAACTTTATTATGCGAGAGCAGTCAACAGTCATGCTAATAACATTTTTTACAATTAACATTTGTAGGTTTGAATTGAAAGGAGCTAAAGCAGGACGATCTTATTTTTTCCTATGGAGGTTATCGTTTGACAAGAAAACATTTACAGATTTAATGGTGACTGAGGAAAAAGAAATCTAAATACCAAAATCTGAGGTTCTGAAAGAGCTCAGTCTTTTAAAAGACCGCTTTACTGGATTAAGGACAGGAGGATTTGCTTTTGAGCCTTTAAATGATGAAACTCAAAAATAGTTTTGAAGATGCAAAGTCAAGAAAATAGTAAATAAAAGTCTTTGAAGGATTAACTGTAAAAGAGATTTCACTAATCATTGCTTATGAAGGGGTGACCTTCAACATAAATAGAGCAATTTTGTCAAACCAAAGTCGATTTGATGGAAACATAACTAACAGGGAATAAAATCACAATTTTCCGGCAATCAAAATACTGTGCAAGGTTATAAATACATTCAGTACCTCTGTCAATGGTAGGGTAGTCACATATTTTAGGTCTGTGATGGTGAAGAGTGTGATATAGTAGTTTCAGAGTCTCAGGCCAAAAGGACCCTTTGATCATTTATCTGACTGACATGACAGGACATCACATTTCCCCTATGCAGCACTACACTTAGCCGAACATTTCTTACAGGCTAGACTGTGGCTTTAATATAAACTCCAGAAAAGTTATATTCTTGCATGGTGTGTGGAATAAAGTTACAGACTCAGAAAGTGATTCGCTCACCTGCATTGTCACACAGGTTATATAGGCTACTGCAAGGAAGTGCATACCAAGAAGGCAAGATGAGAAAGCTATCTCCACTCCTCTCTACATGAGAACCCCAGCTAGCATAACAGCCAGAAAATAGCTTGAGATATGCAGTGGCTAGTTTTAGAGGGTGGGAGAAACACCTCCCAGCCTCAGTCAAGAACCCAATCCTCTCCATAGGAAAGAGAAGCTTTTGGCCTGGTTCCATGATCAACCTTCAGTTTTTCTTCTGCCTTTTCCTGTTGTTTGACTGGAATGAAACCTTCAGTTCCTGTCCTAGGGGAGAGCAGTCTAGCAAAATTCAGTTGACCTGTGCTGCAGAGAATCTCTGAGAAAGAGTATTAACTACCCAAAGGAAAAATTGTGAAAGAAGATGGTCCAATAAAAGTATGAATCGGAAGAGTTGCAAATACAAGGGTCACTTCTGAACACAGATCAATAGCCTATGGCTAATCACTGGACACTACAACAGCCTTTCCCTCTACAGACTGCAGGAAATGCTTGGAGTCTAGAGTCTTCATTTTAAACAGCAGACAACCTGTTTGCACAGTGGCTTTACTCGAGCTGGGTTTTTTCACGGTGATTCCTTTTGATTTATAGTTTTTTATTGTTATTGCAAATGCCTGAATGGTCTAGTGCACTATTTAAAGGGAAGATGCTCGTTATTAGCAATGTAACATTAAAGCTGATGAAGCATAGAGAACACAAAACCAGATGAGAGCAACAAGAAAAGAATGTGTTGAAAAGGAAACAATACACGTGTCTAGATACACCCAGCTTTTCACTAGACATATAGATCATATTCTGATATATTCTGATTTACAAACTGTCAAGCAAATGAATTAATGAATGATTAATTAAGAATATATTCTTTCTTTTACCACTTCAGAAGAGACAAGAATGGGAGATAAGCCTAAGCCTACTGAAGCTTTGGCTCTGCTGAGGTTTGGATTGAAAATTAAGGTCTGGGGATTCTTGTAGTCAATGTATTCTGTAGAGGAAAGTGTTAGAAAAATCTGTTTGGAACGGGTAATGAATACATGATCACTGGATGACATACATAAAAAGGCATGTTCATCCAAGTGTTCAGGCAATCTGGAAATAAAGTGGATTATAAACTTTAAGACTCAGAATAGAAATGAGACACTGGTGATAAGAGAAGAGAAACTAAGCATGTCCTGGACTCAACTGGGTTGGCTGAGTTGGTGTAAAGTTTTTACCTGTGGAAGTAACAAGAAGTATCACCCTAGGGAGGGAAGAAGGAAGTTAATACACTAACAACTCAAAACCTGCAGCGTTCTTACTCATTACATCATGCAAAGTATCAGCTCTTTTCCCCCCTACAAGTCACAGTGAGAACTAGAAGTAACAGAATTGGGAAAAGACAAAGCAAGTTTAATAGTTTTGACTAGAGATGAGAGAAATGGAACAAGTGACTAGGAATCTCTTGGGTAAATAGAGGTCTTTTAGATCAGGAGCTGAAATATTGTCTTTTTATACAGAGTTCTGAGCAACTTGTAATCAAATTTGACAGTGTCCTGGATACTGCTGGAATGTTTCTACCTTTAAAAGAGCACTTTACAAAAATCCTGTATTCATTCAGAATTTTTATATTAACTTATTCTTCCATTTATCAGTGTTATCCGTTGTTCTCTTTGAACCACCTAGAGGCACAGCTGTCATTTTCTTTTTTTTATTTTTTTTTAATTTCAAGGCAGCTCCATGGTTATATCACAGCATTGGCTTATTCAATCCAAACATTACCTATTGATCTGAAAAGAATTAAATTGCAATTCATTCTACTGCTTGTACTCCTGAAAGACTTACTTTACGGAACAAGCAAGCACATGCCATAGCCAAACCATGGAGTAAGTGGACATCTTGTAAATGGGAACTTGTGAGGTTTTTCATTTAATTCTTCCTTTGACATTTCAAAGGAAATGGGGCATATTTCATCAAATTAATGGAAGGGCAGAGAAACTATTACAAGGAAAATTGTTAGACCTGTGAATGATAAGTGTTACTTTTCATACTCAGTGAGCAGGGAATTTTTATGTCTCTAAAAGAGGAAAAAAAGAAAAGAGCAATTAGACTCTTTAGTGGTGAAATACAGGTATATGAATAGTTAGAGAGAACTGTACATCCACAAGGTCAGTTCAACTTTCCTATTAATTTAGACCTGAGAGTGTTTCCATTATGCACAACTAATACTGCCTTTCCAGGGACTCATGAGTTGTAAATAAAGTGACAGACTTTTATGTTAGTAATTGGGTGGTATTGAGTTATTGAGAAGTGGGCTGAAGGGGCATGATAATGTTAATGAAAGCTCTTGCACAATGTACCTACTTGAAAGGAGTACAAAGGTACAACTTGTCTAGGATGGCTTATTTCGGTAGTCAGTAAGAAGATTAATATGATGGTGTCAAACAGAGATAATTGATACCAATTTTATATATTTAAGTTGCTATCAGGGAAGTGCACTGAAATCCATCATTCCATTTGCAGTGACAAGTTGGTTTAATAGAAGCAGAATTTTTAGGTTTAATTCTTTAATAATTTGTGATAAGCTGTTATTCTGAATGATCAAGATTATGCACTGGTAGATTTAAAGATCACACTTGGAGTCCAATAATGCTTTCCATATGAAAAATGTACTTGAAAAGATGGTAAAATATTTTCTAAGAACCCAGCTGCCAGGAGACAGTGTAACTGTATACAAAGCTTTTTGGATATAAGATTACTACACTTCTCTCTTCTTTCTGACTAGATCCATAGAGGAAGTTTATTCAGTCAAAGATCCCAACACCACTTTGTACTTTTGTGCATCTCTGCAGCATGTCACATCTCTCATTAGCACCTGCCATAGACTCAGAAATCCTCACTGTTCCCAGTGTGCCCTGAAGACCCATAGAGTACCAAGGGCATTTATCAAGCAAGCATTGTTTGATGATTTACCATACAAACAATCAGCATAACTACTTGGGTAAATGTCAGTTAACAGTGTGTGAATTCTTCATGACCCTGCTCTCCTGCAGACTGATGTTTAAATAAATTATTTGGCATTCCTTAAAGGAGGTTGTAGAGAGGAGGGACCTGACGCCTTCTCCCAAGTGACAGGAGAGAGAGGAAATGACCTCAAGCTCTTCCAGGGGAGGTTCAGGATGGACATAAAAAAGAAAACTTGTCATTGGGCACTGGAACAGACTGCTCAGCGAGGTGGTTGAGTCACCTTCCCTGGAGGTCTTTAAAGGACAGGTGGATAAAGTGCTGAGGGGCATGGTTTAGTGTTTGATAATGGTTGGACTTAATGATCCTATGGGTCTTTTCCAACCTAGTGATTCTGTGATTCTGTTTATCTATAAATGAAACCGAGAATACTACATGGCAATTTCAACTTTGCAATGATATATATATGTTCTGTATTTTTTTTTATTTTGATCATGCATTTACAGAGCCCATGTGGTGGGAATGGTTTCTTACTTAATGTATGATGTTCTGACGTGTGAAGGCATGTGGATCATGAACATAGAACTTACACTTGTGTTTTGTTAGGATAGAGGCCTTATACTTTCTTGTCATTGATGATATTTAATCACTAGCAGTTTAAAGAAGAGATATTTAACACCTCTTATCTCCTACACTTGGTTAGGGTGGATACGGGACTTTTAAACTATCATGCATTGTGCTGCAAAAGGCAAGGCAGCCTATCATAACACAACCAAAATTCTTCAAGATGTTTTACAGGGTGCTGAGTGAAACATAGTAAGTCCTTCTCCTGATCTGTGTGTTTTCCGTGAGTGATTATAAAATGCAAGACCAAGACCAAAAACTCATTCAGGAAACCTGTAGCACCCCATATGTTCCTCCCTGGCACCTGATGGGTGAAGGACACTATGCTATTTGCATTTTAACATCATTTTCAGAGGAAAGTTTGGAATGCTGTTAAGTGACTTTAGGTAGCAATTTCCTATTTATCCAAGAAAAATGTGTGTGGGGGTGGAGATAGAGAGTTTGTAAAAAAATTCTCTGAATAAAATATTCACTTAGAAAATGAAAATATTTCAGTTCAGTTGAGTTGCTGTTGTTTACCACTGGAATTGTATTTTTGCTGTGTTTCATCTCTGTTCCCTATGGGCTCATATCTTTGTCTTGGACTTTTCTCAACTCGAATACATATTTCATTAGAAAATTCTTTGTTTCTAAGCAGGTCCCAAGGCTTGATGATCATAGTAAGAGGTGTGAAAGAGCAGAGAAGTTTCTAATTCCTGCTTTGTACAGGGAATATCTTCATATTATTTACTTATTATTAGTAATATTTTAAAATATATAATAATATATAATATATTTAAATATATAATAAATATATATTATTAATAATACTGTAATTAATGTAAAGTCTAGTTAATGTATAAAATTAGATTATGATTTGTATAATATACATTATAACATTAAATACATAATATATGTTTATTATTATACATATAAACATTTTAGTAATTAAAATAGGTAATGATACATTTTTTGTATTAGTATAATTAATATGCACATTAGGTATTTATGCAGCTGCACCTGTGTTTTGACCTTCCTCTGAGCAAACTGGAGGCCATTAGTCTTGTATAAACTGGGAAACAATTTTCTAAATTCTCATGAAAGGAAGACAGGTTTCTCCTTTCCTTCTTGCTTCTTTAGATGACTATTAGCTATGTAAAAGAGTAAATGGGAAAAAAAGCATCAACCAATTAAAGTATTAGTTACTACATGTCAGAAAAATGACAAGCATTTGAAAAACATCTAGTTTTCAGAAATCCCTGAGGACAGATAAACTGCAAGTTGATGTTTACATGGTTTAAGAGTTATTTGCAATGCATTGACACAGTTGTGTGAAAAACAGACCATGACCAGGCTGCTACAGTTGTTCAAAGATGATAGCTTTTATTGAACTGATATTATATGAGAGCTCGTAAAGCCTCCACAAAGGGGCAGGACATTGATAACTTCATCTTCTGGTGTCCCTCAGTGCAGTGTGCAGCCCTGGGAGCAGGGTCCAGCATCTACCTCACCAGGAGCCATCCTGAGGAAACTCCTCCAAAATCACATTCTAGTTTGCAGCCACGATGGCTGGGCATTGCACTTCTCAGAGGATCTTTTTTTGAAGATCCATTTTGCATGGCAACTTGACGGGTACTAAACCTGCGCTGTTGCAGCAAAGTCGTAGCCTAATCTACTGCCTCAGCCAGCTGCATGTGTGACTGCAGGAGCTCTGCTGTCTGAACCAGGCGGCTACAGATACATGGCAGGACTGGACCATGCAGTACTAATTGACATCAGCATATGCTGATTTGAAACTCATCAACTGCCTTGCCCCGGATTTGAGTTTTTATTCTGCTAGATATAAATTCAACAAGAATTACACCAGTTGCAATGAAATATATACAGCTTCTCTAAGGCGGTTTTTTTTTCTGGTTTTACACATGCTAAGGCTGAAAATCAAAACTAGGGAATCTTAGAATATGTTAGCATATTCATTCTCACCCAAAAGCTAGTTAAATATAAGCCCCAACTAGGTAACTATATTTCTAGTCAAAGATATGAGTTCTCAGGAAATGAATGTAAAAATGGCAAAAAGCCAGCATTTGAAATAATATGGAATTAATTTATCCTCCTGTAAAATAAAGCAAAACATGATTAGATATAGTTAAGTAAAGAACAAAGATGAAAAGACTTTAATTTTGTTTTCTTTATAACTGTATCTGTGGCTTTCCTGCTCAGGTACAACTGTGTTTGTACTTCAGGCTTTTTTTCACATTTTTCTTTAGCAAGTCTACTTAGCTACACTGCCTGTTCTTTCCCACCACCTATGTGGGCTTTTTTTCCCCCCTCTTCTTTTGTCTACTATAGAAATACAAGAAAGCATGAAGATAATATACCTACACTGGGAGTGGAATATTTACATTTACTGATACAAGAATGCATAGTAAAGATATAAAGCTGAAAACCTGCAGTAGGTTACAAGCTGATTCAACTAAATGTTCACAAGCCCTGGATTACCTCACGGGCCTGCTGCTTAGAACAAGAGCGACAGGCAGTTGTGGATTGCTGTTGAATAAACTCCTACAGAAACCAATACAACTATGTTCCTTATTTGGGGAATAATAAAGAGAAACAGCATGGCCCACATCATGTTGTCTCGAATATAGTTATATGTCAGTTAGATGACATAAACAAGAGAGATCCCTGGGGACTTTCACTAAACCTGATCCTTCCTTACTCAGCTACTAAATTCTGAAAAAGTGCATTACAAGTCTTTCACAGACACTAAATTTAGAATTCTCAAATTTACTGAAGAAAGGAAGTTGCTGTTTAATACAAGCATTCCTTCCATTCAACAAAAGAGGCTGAGGCTAAACTCCCACTTGTCAGAGATTATGGACATGCTGAATTTCAGACTTGGGAAGGGCCCTACCTAGTGTATCCTAGCTTCTATCAGGCTTTAATTTCAGACCTCTTTCTTGTAAGTCAAAGCTCTCCATTTTTCAAAAGCATTAGATCGAAACTTTTAGCCATACTGCTTTAAAGTGGCAAAGTTTGGACAACTCCTAAAATTTAGGGTATTCTTTCCTGGTTCCTTAGAACGTGACCACAACTATAAATTAGAGGTTGTCAGTTCTCCATCCTGGAAATTACCATGGTTTGAAAGTACAGCGACTTACTTAAAATAAAGCAAAACTAAGCTGAAAACCAAATCCTTACTGTTTTTTCAGCTTGATGCAATATTCACCGTCACTGGTATCCACCTGCCAGCTGATCCTACTTGCTCTGTACTTTGAAATATGTGTGTGTGTTTAAATCACTAAAAGCTTTACTAAAATAATCAGGGAATTAATTAACACTGATGTCAGCTGCCCTAAGTAGTGTAAAATCCACATGCAGTCCTCAGAGGGGTGGTCTTCTTCACATTCGCTCAAGTTCATGGTAGAGACAGAACTAGTGCAGAATTCTTAGTGTAATCAGGCTTAAACAGTTGGCATTTAGAACAGGAAGGAGCAGGGAAAGTTTCTGTACTCTGGTGATAGCTGGGGCATATAAATGAGAGCAATTAAAGGCAGCAATGGATAAATTCTGATCCGACCCCTTGCAAGTGAAACTTGTTGGCATAGCCCCATGGTTTTAGTGAGGCTCTGTAAAGATGCATGTGTCAGTCTATATATATCTTGGATTTTAAATGAAAGAAGGGAATGACTAAAGGTGAATCCTGTTTGGCAATGAAATACCATTTGAATCGAAAAGAAGGAAAACAGTTAAGTTCACCATGGGATGAGCATCAGTGAATCTACAGGAATCTTCAAATGTTGAAGAAAGTTGAAAGTACTTACAGAAATCCTGAATAATCAGGAAAGCAACTATAATGAAACTAACCTCAGGGAACTCAGCAGGGTTTTTTCCCCCTACTGAGTGGGTATTCTGCTTCAGGAGGACAATTGTAATTGTTAAGGTAATTTGTTGAGATGCTTTTTTTGCCATCTTTTTTTCCTTCAGTCATAATTAGAGGTGAGTTAAGACAGAAAACAGTCATAAATTGCTCCTATCTTGATTATTCAAAGCCAGCCAGGAAGCTGGCTGCACCAGCTAGAAAAATTTGTTGAAAAATATGCTGAAATATCACAGCTGCTCCAGGTAAATGGAAGGATGCCAAGGGAGATAACTCCAATGATGCATAACAGTGAGATAAACATGAATCTCCATAAAGTGGACTATAGCATTCTACAAAAGCTAGTTTTGTAATGGCTAAGCAATTTTTTTCCTGGAGGTCAGCATATTTAAAAAAGCTGAAAAGAACAGTATATTGTCTGAAAGGAAGAAGGTCATTGTGATCATATTTTAATCAGAATAGAAGAAATGTGTGAAGTGTTCGGTGATGAACTGCTAACAGTCACTGTAATGCTACTGCTGTGTCATGACAATGCAAGCAAAAGTGGTAAGTGAGATAGTGTAAGTTTCTTACATTTTATAGTAAGGTGAAGTGAATGATCTTTTTTACTGATAAGGGATCCAAGGAATATGTCTAGCCCATGTAATACCAGGCAGTTAACTGAGCAGCGGAGTTAGGACAGTGGGCCACAGTGGCTGCTTCCTTTGAGAGTACAAATGAGCAGTTCCAAAGCGTAATTCAGACCCTTCATAGGATGAATCAATTTTCTGTCTTTACTCAGTTTTGAAAGAGTAAAAACCACTGTGAGTTGGATCCTCAGTTTAACAGTGCCTGGGTTGTGAAGAGCTACATGCAATGTCCAGGAGCAGCCACAAAAGCACTCACCATGATCCAGCCAAGCTGCTGGCACAGTGAGATGTCGGGAAAGTATGAAGATGATCGTTAAAGAAAATGTTTCTTCCTTGATTGGATATGTTGGTCTCCCTACTGTACTACTTACAGATTTCAATATACAACACACGACTATGAGGAAATAAAACAGGGTAAAAACAACAAACTAGAGCTGGCAGGAGATCTGACTCAAAATCTGTGAATGTTTTTCTACTTATTTTAGTGGACTTAAGACCACATCCATAAAATCAATTCAAAATTCTTATTTAACCAGCAGTTGGGTACAGCAAAGATATGACTGATTTTATTGAACACACAAACATAAGAAGGAAGCCTTCTCCCTCAGAATCCAACTTGTTTACCTGATCAGTGTTAAAAAACAGGTTTTTCTCATGTTCTGTTTTATGTTCTCCAGCTATAAAGTCATGACTGACGCTTTTCCGCAACAGTGGTGTTAGGTCTGGTATCTCAGCCAGCTCTAAATTTGGGTAATTACCTTCTGCCCCTGCAGTTTAAACAAGATACATCATTTGTCTTCATTACCTGTCCTAAAATTGCTGTTCCAATTTGCTGTGTTTTACTGCAATAGCTGCTGCATTTCACTGTAGAAGTGGCTGCTTTTAAGTGGTAGGTGAGCTCATTTTAGAAAGATAGATGGTTTATATAAAATATTTTGGGATCCTTTGAAGTGAGCAGTGCTCAGAACTATTTTTTACTTTTAAAGTCCTTGTGAGTATGCCAGGATAGTCACATTAAATATGCTATTTGGAAGGTTTTATTTTAAAAGATTACCATATGGTATATGTTCATCACCCAAGCTATCTCATAGAACAATTTCATATGAGTGTTTGATGTTAATTTTATTTGGGGCTGTACTGAGATCATCATGCCAGGTTAATTAAAGCACTACAAAGAATTCTGTACAATAAACTGATGCTAAAACAGAAGGAAGTGCCAGTGTTTTCAGTGAATAAAATAGCAATTCTAGAAGGTAATTATTGCCTGTTGGTAGCAGAAAGAAATTACGAATATTGCAGAACTCTGTAGAAGAAAAATAAAACCACAAAAAAAGAAAACCCCACCAACAAAACCCTGTCCAAGACTTATAAAAAAGATGAGCTGCATTGGTGAATTTATTCCTTACTTGGCATCACTGAATATAATATTCAGAACATTGTCATATATCAAGTCATAAGGAATGGTGTATGTGAGTGAATAGGGATGGAACTATATTTCAGTCTGGATATACCATGCTTTAACTTATGAGTATTGCTATCGACAACTTGAAATGTAGTGTACTTTCTTGTCTGTGGATGTGACACAATTAACTCAAGTAATACACTTAGAAGACAAAACCTATACTCACTTTAAATGTGTTTCTGCCAAAATTTCTGAACAAAAGACCTTTCCTCAGTCCTACTTTTGTATTTCATTATAGGCAGGGGGTTTAATTAATCACCAGATTAATTCAGCTTTATACTTTTGTAATTCCATGAATTTGAATTCAGGCACATCCATGGTAACTGTAGGGGTGAAAAAAATGTCATGCCAGAAGATCATCAAAACTAAAAGAGAACAGGAAACATTGTTTTGTCCTCTCATAGTTTTCTTAAGGTGAAACATATTTTGTCCTGGCTTAGAAAAAAATTCTATATCTTAAAATGTAAAAACCAAAAAATATTCTGAAGAAGAAAAATCTCTTAATATCAAGAAAAACACTGAAATTTCATTTTGGCTATTTCAGCTACTTTTAATGATGAAGAACCTATATTTCACAGAAAGCAATTCTGAACCCATATATTGGCATTCTTTATTTAGAAGTTTAACCTGAATGTTTATACCGTCCACAACTATTGACACCTGTGTGCATGCTTCCTCTCAGAATGATGGCCTTTAGCTATGTTGCATTTGTTATAAATCAGAAGCAAAAAAACCCTGGAAAACTGAAAGCCTCCTTTCTAGGACATCAGAGCTAATTGAAAATGCAGTGTAATTGACCTGCATAGTGATATTTGGTGCTGCTCATAGAAGAAACCACATTCCCTACAGGATAATGTGGAGCTAGGCGAATACTGTCTGCTGCTATAGGATACTGGAAAGGGCAGCTCTTAGCCTTGAGATTACCATGAGAAGAGAAATTTGGACGGAAACTGGCCCTGATAGCTCCTATTTCCTCTATACCATCTATGAGCAATTTTGATTATTTGGACCATTGAGTTCACACCACACAGTGATCTATGTTATAAAGTATGTTAACTCTTACACATACTTTGTAGACTGTACAATCTTGTGTCTTTTATACTGTGCCAAAAAATTCATGACACAGGCAGCTACGGTGCCACCGCCTGTGGAGCCTTGCATCATCTAGGGAACCGGCACAGGGCTGCAGATATCGAAGCAAGGATTGAATGTTTCAGAATGGCAACTTGATCCTCCCTTTTCCCACAATATTCCAGAAATAACAATATCCAGAGTGAAAACATCTTTATCCTTAAGTTTGCAAAGAAAAAAGCACACTGCTGTGTACTTTTGCACCTGGATTTATAGGCTGCTCAAGATATACATTTTAAAAGGTAGTCTGTCTAATATGACAATGTGAAGCCACATATACAGCAAAAAGGACACACTTTCTTTTTCTCTAAATGCTAGTTCCTTCATGACATGCTATGGCATACTGAAAAAAACCTGAATTATAGCAAGGCAGAGGTATTTAGAAGAATTCCCTTCCAAGACCCAATTCTTTTAATGTGGCTGGAAAGTATCTCTTGCTTTACTTATCAGTTAAATATGATCTTGCTAAAAAGGTGTCTGGTGCACAAGCACTTGCAAAAAACCCAGAAGAGTTTTAGGAGGCTGAGAATTTGATCTTACATTTTTATAGGTAACAAAGATACTTTATATTAATGAAAGAGAAAAGCAGGTGATGCTTTTAGAAGATAGTCCTGACATTTTCAATTACCTTTAATGTGTAAAATATACATTCTTGGCCTTAAAAGATTAGTATTTAGCTTTGTCTTCTCAAGAGGAAGGATAGTATTTTTCAATTACATTTACCATTTTCTTTACTGTTAAATAAAAGTCTAAATACACAACATACAACAAAGAAAACAGTGAATGGTACTTCCTAGGAAGTTTTCTTACTTTGCACAATGGTATGCTCATATAAATGCTTAGAGAAATTAATATCAAGTCATCACAGCCTCTCTTACAACACACTGACACTCTCAGGTGAATTAACAGTGTCAGTCGTAGTCTGAATGGAGGTCTAGTTAAGAGCTTCTGCAGCAATTTAGACCTATGCATGCTGCAAGCCTGAGGCTTAAATATGGAACCATAGACTGTCAGACGGCATGTTTATTTTGGACCCATATTGGGCCATGACGTTATGTGTTCATTTGGCATCAGACACAGCAGTGATTGTTTATAGAAGTCTACCACATTGTTCTGCCACTCTGGGCATTCTATTCATTACTGGTCAGCGTTGCCTGTTCAAACAAGCAATGTGCGATTGCAGCTAGGAGAATGATCAGTGAAACAGACACAAATATGCTACGCAAACATTAGTCTTTATGTTACTGAGGTTATCTGCTTTAAAACAAAGCAATACATCAACATATTACTCTCTACAACTACCTGAAAGGAGGTTGTGGAGAGGAGGGAGCTGTCTTCTTCTCCCAAGTGACAGGGGACAGGACAAGAGGGAATGGCCTCAAGCTCGGCCAGGGGAGGTTTAGGCTGGACATTAGGAAAAAAAATTTCATGGAAAGGTGTATTGGGCACTGGAACAGGTTGCCCAGGGAGGTGGTTGATTCACCTTCCCTAGAGGTATTTAAGGCATGGGTGGATGAGATGCTGAGGGACATGGCTTAATGTTTGATAGGAATGGTTGGACTTGATGATCCAATGAATCTTTTCCAACCTGGTTATTCTATGATGTCAAATTAAACCAATTTGCATCAATGTCATGGAATCTAACATGAGCAAATTCTGTATTCTGCGCCTGGGATGGAGTAGTGCTGGGCATAAGTATAAACTGGGAGATAAGTGGCTGGAGAATATCCATGCAGAAAGGGATCTAGAGGTGCTTGGTTGGCAATAGGCTCAACACGAGTCAGCAGCAGGACCTGGCAGTCGAGAAGGTGCATCCTGGGGTGTGTTAAACACAGTATGACCAGCTGGTCAAACGAGGTCAATGTCCTGCTGTATTCAGTGTTGGTATGACCTCACCTGGAGTTTTGGGCCCCACAGTTAAGAAGGATGCTCAGGCACCGTAGTGCATTCAAAGGAGGGAAACAAATCTGCTGAAAGGGCTGGAAGGAATGTCCTATGAAGAACAGCTAAGGACTCCAGGTTTGTCTGGTTTGGAGAAAAGGAGACTGAGAGGTCAATACAGCTCCCTGAGGAGGGGATATAGAGAAGGAGATTCTGGTTTGATTTCCCTAGTATCTAGCTACCTTATTCTCTTCTATTGAAAAGTAGATTAAAAAGACGGTAGTTAGGCAACCAGGACTTTCAGCTCTCAGTTCTGTGTTCACAGCCAAAACCAACAGAGTAGCTAGGGGTTCCATTGCAGGGAAGGTGATGAGAAGCAGCTTTGGGATAAAAGTTGCCAGTTCTGTACTCATGCTTCCAGCTGTCCATAAGGACGTAGTATGAAGCACTGGGTTTGGCAGACAAACCACTACAGGAAGGTCTCATCCACTGATCTTTGCTTGCTTAATCCTGCCTACTGGCTAAACAGGGGCAGAGAAGCTTGTCATGATGACTCCAGTGCCAAATGCCAGGCACCTTAGTCAGCTACATCTCATATGACGATAGTATATTTTTAAAGCAGAGTATTTTATGTCACTCAGGAATGATTCCAGTAATTATTAAACGTATATTATGGTGTTTAGTGTGGAGTACCTCACATGCCCTGTTGCCATAAATTCTAAAAGTCTTTGAACAGCCATACACATGCCCCTAAATTTGTGGGCTGTCCAAAAAAAAAGGCAAAACATAATGTAACACAAATATTTGAATATGTATGTTATTCTTAATATTCCCACTTGCTTGAGTGGTACGTATCCAGTCATTGTTTTGCTCATAGCTTCTCAGACATTAAAGGAGAACAAGGATCAAAAGACAGTGTGAATCATACATTTTTCTAACAGCTAAATGTTCTAAGCTGTTAAAAAACATCTATTATCTATGTTTTTCATGATTGTTTTTCCATTTCCAAGCTTACTTCAGGAAACTAGGTATAATAATTGAGAGATAAATAGGTATTATAAACTTGCTTGGTCAGAGAAATGGGCGTGAAGGAACACGGTGACAGAACTTGTGGGTTATGTCTTCTGTGTCTTGGGAACCGGTTGTCATTTATGTCTGATACTTAACAAGGACAAAGATTTTTAACCGAGGCTCTGCTTACAATCGCAATAAAAAAAAACCCCTTTCCTTGAAAAAAAATATTTCCAGATGTCACTGCTCTTTGCTAATAAATCCTCACTACCACAACCTCAGTTCAACAACAGATTTCTCTGATCTCAGCAATTCTGATTTTCTCCAGCTCCATGCTTCTTAGTTGTATTTTGCTGTAGCCATATATGTGACTTTTATTAATGTATCAGTAGCTAATGTTTCACATTTGGGACTGAAGAATAAAGCCACTAGAAATCACCATTAACTTATTTGATAACTGCTTATTTTAAAATGAAGTCATAAAATATGAGGACAAATACCAGCTATAAAACAATGGTAGAAAATGACCTTTGATTTTGACAAAATTGAAAAAAAATTCAATTTCTGTAATAAAAGCTGTACTTCCAGATCAGCTGGTGGGTATTCGAGCAGTAAAATTTCATCTTATAAATGAGATATTGTTTTGGTGATGAGGTTTTGCCATCTCCTTACCTTTTTCGAATGTCTTTTATACACACATCAGCAGAGGTTTCAAGTTTCCTCCTAGCATCAGTAAGGATGCCAAATCTTTTAGTTAGACTGCAATTAGGTGGGTTTTTCCCCCACCTTTTAAAAACTCTAGCTCAAATAAGCTAATTTGGATAACATTAATTAACTGTTTTCAGGCACAAAACACTCAGGAAGGTCTGACATGATTCCATCTTTCATCACAAAACATTGATACTTTTTACTGCAAAGCAGATAGACAGTCTTTTTAAGAGAGTTTAGCTAATTTTATCTTGAAGGCAAACATGAGGCAGCAGTGTGCCCAGGTGGCCAAGAAGGCCAATGGCATCTTGGTCTGGATCAGAAAC
>WAAB01014906.1:573143-584185 GCA_013389865.1 Piaya cayana | reverse complement strand
CCAGGGAGGATTTAGGCTCGACATAAGGGAAAAGATTTTCACAGAAAGGGTCATTGGGCACTGGAACAGGCTGCCCAGGGAGGTGGTTGATTCACGTTCCCTGGAGGTGTTTAAGGGATGGGTGGACGAGGTGCTAAGGGGCATGGTTTAGTGTTTGATAGGAATGGTTGGACTTGATGATCCTGTGGGTCTTTTCCAACCTGGTTATTCTATGATTCTATGAAACAACAAAAAGCAAATTAAAAAATGTTTTAAATAAATTTTATCCAATTAGGGAATGAAATAAATAGTTTTAATTCCAAATTAATGTTTTTTTCCAGTTTGATTGTTATTGAAAATGTTTCAAATATTTATACTTGTGTTTGTGTGAATCATCAAGTTTTCCTCATATTTATGTATATATTTATTGACAAGAGGCTGTGCTGTTGCAAAAACTGTCTAAGAATGTAAATGAAGCTGTATTTGTGGGGAACTATAATAATCTTTATTAGCCCAACTGATACAGCTGGTAGGAAATAAACGAGCTCACAGGCTTACAAGCTCTGCTCCAGATCTGTAACAGACACAGCAACCTCAGGCTAAATATTCACGGCAGACAACTGCTCTGAGTTTCACTTGATTACTCTAAACAGTCAGACAATTTGAGAAAAAAGTGATGGGCATGAGAAAAGCAGAAGGGTATGTTAGCAAAAAGGGAGATGGCACCAGCAGAAATTAAGAAAGGGGTTAATTATCAGCTTGAACTGAGAAATACCAGTGCCAGTTTTTACTTCAGTTGGATAACAAGGCTATTAGGTATCCTAAAGGAACCTACAGCTTCATGATAGCTAAAACAATGGAAGACAGTGCTAAAAGCATCAACCAGCACAGAAGAGACTAGCATAAAGTAGAGGAATAGGCTGATACATATTCTTTAGGGACAAGTGTCTGGTAATTGTTCTTTGATTTCCTTTGTGTTGAGGCCCAAACCCCAGCTCTTCACTCCTGCCAAGCACTATCTGTGGGTGGCACACTGAACTGGATGGGTTTTCATGACATGAGGACATCAATGGTAGCATTGGATTATATATGTCTGTTCAGCAGACTTTGATAGTAGTCCAGTTTATTGGTTCCTTTTGTGGCATTTTCCCTCCTATCCTCAAACAGTCCCACCACAGCACTGTGGACACAACACACATGGTGATACATGTAGCAAAAATAATTTTGATAAAGAAATATTTAATTTTAAATTTCTTAGCACTTAGATAGATTTCACTTGTAAATGGATTATGCTAAATGAAAACAAAAAATCCTTCTTTTTCACTGGAAGGGCTCACATTTCAGCATTAAAATATAGAGATTATTTTCATTCTCCTTTCAAGGGCAAGGCGTAAACATGTTTGATAGATTCATTATTTACAATGCTGCATCAAGCAGCAGATGTATTTTCTCTGGACAATGAAGTCACCAGTAATTCACTCACTCTCAGTTGTGCAAAAAACATTAGGTAGAGAATTAAATGAGAATAATGCTTTCCCACAAAATGCAGAAAGCAAGAACACTGTAGGCATATTTTTGAACTTCGAATTCTAGCACTGTGGCTACAACACACATGGAGATACATGTAGCAAAAATAATACTGATAAAGAAATATTTAGTTTCAAATGTATTAGCACTTAGAAGGATTCCACTTGTAAAGTGATTATGCTAAATGAAAAGAAATGCCTTCTTTTTCACTGGAATTCTCAGATATTTCAGCGTTAAGATATAGAGATGACTTTCTCTCATTTTTTTCAACTCACTATCAGTTGTGCAAAAAACATTACCTAGAGAATGAAATGAGAATAATGCTTCTACACATAATGCAGAAAGGAAGAACACTGTAGGCATATTTTTGAACTTCTACCCCAAGGAAATGCTTCCTTCTTCCAACAGACCTAAGATTAAATATTTAATACCAATTATTATGAAGTTGAAATCTAATAAGGAGATGCGTCATGCTACAGAATATACCTTTTTTTAGTGTCTGGGCACAGAAAGAGTAATGCATACTTGAGGGATCATTTGCAGCAATGGAGAAGGCAATGCCTGCATTACATACTGCTGGGCAGCCTGCATGAGTCTGTAAGGATGTCTGTAGAAATGGAGATGAAGTAGAGACACTGAATGAAGAGCCGAATCAGTTCCCTGCTTTGTTAAAGACTTCATATGTGAGTTCAATTAGGACTCCTTCATAAACAGCACAGCAGCATCAGATACCATTAGATACTATTCTGCTAGGTATTCCCACAAAGTTTCCCTACATAATTACATTTTTTCACTAAATAATGGGATGTAGTGATGGTAGCATGCTGGGCAAAGATCCTAAAAATATCCACAACAATACTTTCTACTTCATAAGGCTAATACAGCAAAGTACAGTAAAGAATGCTATGAAGACCACAGGAAAATGAACATTAAGCACATTAAGCACAGTCTCTATTCTTGCTGCTCCTCTTAGGATTCCACAGAGTAGCAAGTGTAGGAGTGTCCAAGCAGAAGGAAAATACAGGTGACTTGACAGTTATCTCCTTGTGGAATGGGTATCGGGCAATACAAACATGCATGCACTGACATATATAAATATATGTGTGTGTCTGTGTCTATGAGGAAGGCTCCTTTATGGAATTCAGTTATTTGGTGAATATGATCTCCAAACCACAACTTGATTCACAGCTGGTGCCTCCACTCAGTCACTACATTAATATAAATACAATGAAGATTACATTCTTGATTCAGAAAAAAAGCTTCTAACTGTAAACTTAAGCCCCTTCCCTGCTCTAAGCATATTGTTATCTTGAAGCCCAGGGGAAGTGCTGTTTTCAGCATATATGTTTTAGTCCTAAATTAGAATTTTAAAGAAACAAACTCTTTTACATTGTCCTCATTTTTTTTTCACAGCTTTCTTTAATATAGTTATTTCCCATATGTGTCTTTTTCCCTTGAAAAGATGAGTTTTGCCCAGCAGTCACACATGCATTTAAAAATATAGTAGTAAAACATAAAAAATGGATTTTTCTTCCCCAAACCCTCTGCTTCTGCTATATAGTGATTTTCATTTTCTGTATCTTGTTTTTCTTATTCATCCCTTTAATCCACATGCTCATCTGTAATGTTCTGACTCTTTCATTTTATTTTCTAGGCTCAGATTTTCATCAGCAAAAAAGATTTGGTTTATGTCTTGGTTTAATTTACCATTTCAGTAATTTTTTTCTAACTGTTCATACTGTAGTTAGTGTGTGTACGGATGATAACAATTGCGTTGATTACTTTACTGACAAGTAATATAAAAAAGGAAGGAAACTAACTGCAATGCTTTCTCAAGGAATGAGAAATCTTTCTCTATTATAAATATAAAGGGAAAGGTGCAATGAAATAAGCTGCCACAATAAAGAGGAAAATTAATTCCAAACTTTTACAAATGGCTGCAGCTGTATTACTTTGCATGCATGTCAGCTGTAGGAGAATGTTTATAAAAGAAGATTCAGCTCTACGGTAACAAATCACAAAGCTTTCCAAACGTACCCAATTGAGCAGTGGAACAAAACACTGAAGGCAGAGGAGTTGCAAACGCAGTATTAGTACCTTATGTTTTGAGTCTTTTAATACTTGCCCTAAAACAAAACTGAAGGGGAGATACTTGCTCTCTACTGTGTTGCTATTACAGACATGTTAGGAATAATATGCTAAAATGAATGCCAAGGTGAGATAAAGTGATTTACTTCCATTTTATTTGTAGCTGTAGATATAAGACTATCATATGATCTTTTGATTAGAAGAAACTCTCACACTGAAATCAATAGACTTTGATAGATACATGCATTGCAATAAGTATTTATTTCCATCTGTAGGGAATGCAGATTACAGTATTAGATTGAGCACAGGTTTTAAAACAGAAGTTCAGTCTTTATTAAAACAAAAGTCACCGTTATAGCACTCCCTTCCTGAAAAAAGCCCGCTTATGGAAACCCCTACTGTTCTGTGATGGGTAATGACAGAACTAAGTGAGACCTCAGGGCATTACCATGCTTTAAGGTATGTAGTGCAAGTATAGTAAAAAATCATCTGTGAGCTGTAGTGATAATTTGTCTGCAGCTATATAATAGTTCAATATTTCTCACAATATATCGTTGTGTACTTTTTATAGCATAGAAGAGTCTGATTTTCTTTACCAACAAAGAAGTTTACAAACGTTCTAGTGAAAAATAAATAAATACATTTTCCTTATATCAGCAAAGTAAATATTATTTTTCATGTCAATCTTTTACTTATTCAGATTAATATTCAAGATACCAAATGCAGAAGAATACTCAAAATTACTGACAAAACTTGCCAGAGCATCTTGAGTGTTTTACTTTACAAAAGAAGCAAGAAGACACAGAAAAGTGTAACTAACATTTTCCTAAATATATGGTGAAAATATTAGAAGCTTCTAGATGACTTAGGCTCTGAAGTTCACTTTTCTAAGAAGACTATAATAACTCCCAAAAGGCACTTTATTGAGCCTATGCTTCAAGTGTTGCAGCTGTACTGTAAGATATCCATTCTCTGCAAAACTGAGAATATCTGAAATTCTCTGATCACCAAGCCTAGGGAGGTACTGGGTGATCTAGGTGAAACCCTGCCAAGCTTCCATCAAAGCAAAACAGACTGCAGGAGGGTTACTGACCACACGGGTCTCATCGTTAAATTACTGCCATGAAGAAGATACGTTGTAGTAGAATAAGGAGTTAATGGAGCTGACATTTTATTCAATACATATACCTCAAGGATGTGAGTATTTTAACACCCACACACAGCTCTATTGCTCTCATACTGGACCCAGCACTTCCATGCTGATCTCAGTGAATGCTTGAAGGTCCCTCAGCAAAGAGAAAGCTAAACAGGGTGAGCACAGCTTCACATTGATAGGACCGGCTCCTTGCAGTGTTTTACTAATAGGTGATCACTTTGTACTGCTTTAGAGCATTTTTAACATGCATCTTAACATTTTCCAACTCTCTTGGAGTTCTTTCATCATGCATGTACAGGTGCATACACACATACAAGCGTATGAGTCAATATTTATAAACTCATGGAGAAATTACCAAGAATTAATGGGCCATATTGATAAATTATTAAGATCTTCATGAGCATGTGTGCTATTTAACTTTTTAAGATGATTAAATGCCCAATATAAAAAACATAGCAAGAAATTTTCTTTTTTAATTTTTTCCTGTTCAATCTACAAAGAGATCTACACATTCTGCTCTACAGTTTATCACTGAGATCAGAAAACTGAACATTTCTGGATTATTTCATAAGCCTTTTATTTAGCTTCTCAGGAATACTGGCATCAGTTTCTCAGGCCTGTCAGGACTCTCCATCATGTGTCGAGGGGGACAACGTGATTAACGTCACAAGTGGGTAAATTTCAAAATACATATGAGAGGCTTCAAGAGGAGAGTTTATCAATCTGTTAGATTTTTTTCGTCTAAATAGTATCACAAAAGTGGAAAATATCACCACTCAGCCTGCTAGCTAGAGTCTTCCAGACTGATGGTGATGCCGAGCCTGTCAGAACTGTAGCAACGACACAAAGGTAACTGATAACCGCCCAGTTTGCTACATATGCAATATGTTACATAACAATCACATAAGAGCAATTGATAACCACCCAGCCTGTCACATTCCATCAACTGCATCACAAAGGCAATAAATTTAGTCTGGTTGAAGTAGAGATTCCCCTTTTAATCCTCCTAAATGGTTATAACAAACTGCATACACTTGCACAAACAAGTTGATTTTATTAAGAATAACAGCTCATGACTTAATAATGTTCATTAACAACTGCAGAGAAGGTAATGTTTGCAAAAGTACATTGAACAACCCTATTTATGGCACTACACCCAAATGTGTACAGTCATGCGATGAGCAATGGCATTCATGTAGCAACAACAATCAGGTGGGTAATGATAACATGTAGGTAAGGTTAGAGTACAGAGAGAGATGCTCACAAGTAGATGTATATTTAGAATGCATATTCAAAGTGCTTATCCCAATTGAATTTAGGTGGTGAGGGGAGGAAGGGGGTGGGATCCAGCCTGCTGGCTGATCCCAGAAGTTTTGATTACATTTTCACCTCCACTCTTGCCCTGATTAAGTCCCCAGGAGGAGGGGAGGAGATGGAGTTGAGCCTGTTGGCTAACGCCTAGAGTTTTGGTAGCATTTTTCTTTCCTTCAAACTTGCCCACTCTCTAAAACTTCTCTTTTGTTTACATTATTTATAGTAAGCTTACACACAGGGACAGAGAAGCTTAAGTGAATGTGCTCACTATAGTAATTGCTGATTGGAGGAGAAATAATTCTTGCTTTGCATGTCAGAACTTAATTGTGCAAGCCCGATAGGTGTGGCCATGGGAATGGTTTGCCTCAGAGGTATGGAGGAGGTGGGTAGCCTTAGGTGTGGAGGTGTATTTTATTATTATAGTGGTATCACAATGATAAGCACAGGTCATCTCTATGTTAAGTTGTCAAGACAGCTCTTGTCCTTGCCAGAGCCTTACTCTGGTAGCAATAGTCGACTGTTCCTGTTCCCAGACACCTCATCCACTACTTCAGATGCTAATATGACCTTGATGCACTCCTTTCTGTTGAAGGTCTTGTACTCAGCCCATGGCAAGGGGAGGGGGAGGAAGGAGAAGAGAGATGGAAGCACACAGTTCCATTTCTCCCCACATTCAGCCTCATTCCCATAATTCTGTTTTATTCCAGCATTCAGTCTTATTTCCCACACTCTTATCATAGCAGTTTACCAGTAGGATTCTGCCACTATTACCGGTTAAATAAAGGAGGAATAGGGGAGGAACATTTAAATAAAAGCAGGAAAGCAGGAGAGGAAATATGGGCAATATAATTCTGACAGAAGAATGAGCCCAAAACCTGCAGTACCACATACAGCAGTTTCTAAAGCTAAATGACATCTGCCAGGTCTTTTGCAGGACAAAGGGTTTTCCTACCTGATCACATTCCTAGCAGCACCAGAAATAAAGACAATTTCTCCTGAAGTACTTAAAAACCACACTAATAAGATTCAATTTATGTCCTTGGAGGCTGGACTAGTGACTTCCTGCTGTCCCTAGCAACCTGAATTTTGCAATGATCCTATGACTCTATAGTTATTACAAATTTCACCATATTGCATCACAACACACCCTCCCTTTCTAAGGTAGAGCTTACTGGTTTTAGTTGTTGCAGTTTATATTTTGTTTGTTAAGGGAAACACTGATTCTGAACAGACATGTGGACAGCATAGTCGTACTGACATTTGTTACTAATCTGGAAGGGGATCAGCAAGAAGAGAAAGCAGATAAGAATGAATAAAGAAGGGAGGTTTGCTACTGCTGTTTATTGTTTCCTCCTGTTCACTAGAACTGCAGTTCAAAACACTGCACTTTCAATGCAGGACATGTGTTGATTTTAATAATTAAGCACTGTTGGGTGGCTGACAGTATTAGACAAGGGTCAACAGACATTTTCATTCAAATTGCCATTTTCCGAGACTTCGTAGCTGTCATTTTGCTTCATGCTGGGCTAGGACTTAGTGTGTAGGTTATCAACTTCCTGGCATTTTTTGCCTCGCTGTAGAAATCTATTTTTAAGTTTCCAAAGTACAGCGACTTAAGATTGTATCAGCTTGCTTCCATTAGGTCTGTATGAGCCACAGGGACTGAAAAGAGTGGGAGGTTTGAAGCCTTATATCTTCTTACTCTGTAAGAAACACTGAAGCCTTGGGCCTGGGGTCCAAATAGCAAAGGACAGTATAAATCAGTGGCAGACTGTGGCACTTGTAGAGGCAAGGTTTTTCAAGCCCTGTAAGAGCGGTCTGAGATGTGGGTAACTTTTCTTTGAAGGTAATTCTACTATGTAAGAGACACAATTGTCAGAAGGAGAAATAACCTCCACAGTTCATCAAGTAGATGGAGAACGTATAAGTGATGAGCTGATACATGGCATGAAAAAGCTGCAGAAACTTCATTGCTGCCCCCTTATTCCCTCTCCTCTCTTGCCACACAGGGAAAGGTGTTATTTACTGAGCTCCATTTCACTGTCAGCTAATAGATGTGTTATAAACATCTATGTTATAAGGAAGTATATGCTAAAAATTTTTCAGTTAGACCTCCCTTCCTACTAATCCCAAACCTGACACGATTTTTCCTCAGGAAGAATGTAAAATATATTTGTCTTCAGTACCGACAGAAAAAGGTTGCAGCCCTTACAACTATAGGTAGTTGTCCTCGCACCATATAGTAATTGTACTGTGAGCTTGTACCCAGATGAGCTTGCCTATTTGGGCTTCAGCTACTGGTTTTGCTTTGTGATATTTAGAAAACCTGCAGCAGCTTGCTTTTTGTAATGACCATTTTTGCTTTTCTCTCCCAGCTTTGCATTTTTTGGGGGGAACACAACATTTCTGGAACACTAGAAAGAATTCCTGTGTAGGCTCAGCTCCTGAGGCTAGTAAATAAATTTCACTATTAGGAATAGACAACATGGGTGCAACACAATGCTCAGGATGAGGGTAGACCTCCTCTGGTCCGACCCAGGAGAGATGGGACTTGAAGTGGAGGGCTGGTTCAAAGAAACAAAGATTTATGCTTCCTTTGTCTCTATTCTGGCTTACTCAGATCTTACCGACCAGAAGTACCAAACAGCACTTCAGCAGAAGATATTTACAATTACTGCTTCAAAGAAACTTACTGTTCTGTTTTATATTAATTATACAACACAGTAGAAACAGTACAGAATAAAGAAGAAACATTCCTCATTTCTCTTTCTATCAGAGTCCAATTAAAATTTTTTGAAATGGACACTACTATTCCATAATTATCCTGTTTATTAACAATATTTTATAATATGATTAAAATTATAGTATACTATGGGCTAACTTGAGGAACTTTGATTCCTTGGCAATTGAGGATCTCAGTTCTTGAATTATATTATGTTGAAGCATATTATTCCCAGAGCAAAATGTATTCTTATGCTTACTTCAGGAATTCCAGTTACTTGAAAAAACAATTCTCACTCATTTCCCAAAAAGAAGATGTACTCTTGAGTGTAACCTAAATTCTGAGACAAATTGAAAATATTTTGAGTGCCTATCAATTCCTTAAGCAATACTACCTTGATCAAAGACCAGGTAACCACAAGAGAAATAAATTAACTTTGAATGCATGGCTCAAAGATATAAATACTGGAGCAATTTTATTGTTTGTTGAATTTTGACTAGTTTTAAAATGTAAGAGTTTAAGAAAACATGAATCTACATGGTACAAAAGAAAGATATTTTTTATGCAGTATTTTACTGTAGCTTATTTTCTTCAAGTTCAGTCCTATACAGGTTATCACCAAGATAGGGAAAAGCAAAATTAAGTGAAATTAAATTTTTACAGAGATATTTCTTTATTGAATATGAACTTGTAAATAGCCTCCCAATATCTCTCACTGTTTCTTGAGCTTCAGATCTAAGCAAAATATCACCAAAGCAGTAAATATGTACATTTATGTATATATAACAAGAAAAACAATTTCAAAAGGGTCAAAATAACAAAAGTAAAACTTTCGTGTTTTAAATTTGGAGCGACACAAATTATTTGAACTGATTTTTGCTCATGTTTCTTAGTAGTCTCTTTGTGATATTAAAATCAAATACAGAACAGTCTTCATATTTTTCATTTGATAAAAATTGTTTTCGTTTATCTTGAAAAGGTCAGAAATAAGTAAATATATAAACACACACTACAGTTTTCAAATACACACTTAGCTTGTGGTTTTATGTTTTACTCTGTTGCAGTCTTCCTACACAGTCTTTGAAACTACTCTGAAAAATCTTGTTTAAAGAGAAAGAACATCCCGCTACACAGTTATTACAACCATGGAGGAGCTGTGGAATGCAGTCCATAATTATATTACCTGTTCTACGATTATAAATGTGGCGATTAAGTTACTCAAAGCTGAAGTCAGCACTCCAGTTGAGTCACAGCAGTGTTACATATATTTGGAAAGTTTTACAGAATTCTACTCATTGAATATTTCAGAACTGTTAGAAGAAAATAATTCTACCAAGAAAAATAATTCCATCCAGAATTTTCTCCGTAATTACCCCAACAACATGAAAATATGCATAAGTTTATCAAGAGTTTGGTAAAGTGACAGCAAAGTGGTAGATATCAGTTATGCTTTAATGCAAATGTTTGAAATGTATTTTAGCATGCCGTGCTTTAAGTCAAGGATTTCCTGATAAGAAGCACTGGCCTGCAAGAACTGTTCCAAATTCATTCAAACCTCCAGGTAGACTGAACAGAAGTCAGGATAAACCAGGACACCAGCATAACTCACACTGCTCTGTCTGAAGTATTTTATGTCACCTTGGTTCTACAGCTTCATAGATGATAATTTTCTTGTTCTAGCAGGGGATTTGATGTTTGAAAAATAATAAAAAAATCACAGCCCCCTAAATGAAACATTACTCATCTTGAATATGAAAGAAAATCTACAAGAAGGGTCCCATCTACTAGAAGGGTTGGAAGAAGGATCCAGGGAACTACAGGCCTGTCAGTCTGACCTCAGTGCCAGGGAAAGACTAAAATAGTAGTGTGTCTTATTTGAGTATTCACATATCAGTTGTAAAGCCTAGATTTAGGCGCCTAATGTCACCAAAATTTCCTGGAGATAGCTGGCTACTGAAGTAACGTCTATTATCTTACTTGAGATGTCTTTTGTCTGATCATCTACTAGAAGGGTCAGAAGGAGGATCCAGGGAACTACAAGCCAGTCAGTCTGACCTCAGTGCTGGGAGAAGTCGTGGAACAGGTTATCTTGGGTACTATCATGAAGCACATGCAAGAGAACCAGGTGATCAGGCCCAGTCAACAAGGGTTTACAAAAGGCAGATCTTGACAATCTAACCTGATTGCCTTCTATGACAAAGTGACTCGGCTGTTGGATGAGGGAAAGGCTGTGGATGTGGTCTTCCTGGACTTCAG